>SRMA01024390.1:0-69522 GCA_007224835.1 Danionella cerebrum
GGAGTTCCTGTCTAGGTTATTCAACAGGATTTTAGAGAGTGAGAAGATGGCTGAGGAAGGAGGAGAAGTGTCCTAGTACCAATCTTTAAGAACAAGGGTGATGTGCAGAGTTGTAACAACTACAGAGGCATAAAATTGATGAGCCACACAATGAAACTTTGGGAAAGAGTAGTGGAAGCTAGGCTAAGAAGAGAAGTGGATATTTGTGAGCAGCAGTATGGCTTCATGCCCAGAAAGAGCACTACTGATGCAATTTTTGCTCTGAGATTGTTAATGGAGAAGTACAGAGATGGTCAGAAGGAGCTGCACTGCGTCTTTGTGGATTCAGAAAAAGCGTATGACAGGGTGCCGAGAGAGGAGCTATGGTCCTGTATGAGGAGGTCAGGAGTGGCAGAGAAGTACGTCAGAGTAGTTCAGGATATGTATGAGAGAAGTAAGACAGCAGTGAGATGTGCCGTAGGTCAGACAAAGGAGTTCAAGGTGGAGGTGGGGCTACATCAAGGATCAGCTTTGAGTCCCTTCTTATTTGCTAAGGTGATGGACAGGTTGACAGATGAGGTCAGACAGGAATCTCCGTGGACAATGATGTTTGCAGATGACATTGTGATTTGTAGTGAGAGCAGAGAGCAGGTGGAGGGAAACCTGGAAAGTTGGAGGTCAGCTCTAGAAAGAAGAGGAATGAAAGTCAGTCACAGTAAGACAGAATACATGTGTTTGAATGAGAGAGAGGGAAATAGAACAGTGAGGTTACAGGGGGCTGAGGTCAAGAAGGTGCAGGAGTTTAGGTATTTGGGGTCAACAGTCCAGTGCGACGGGGAGTGTGGAAAAGAGGTGAAGAGACGAGTGCAGGCAGGTGGGAGTGGGTGGAGAAAAGTGTCAGGGGTGTTGTGTGACAGAAGAGTGTCAGCAAGAATCAAAGGAAAGGTGTACAGAACAGTAGTGAGAGCAGCTATGATGTATGGGTTGGAGACTGTAGCAGTGAGGAAGAGACAAGAGGCAGAGATGGAAGTAGCAGAGATGAGGATGTTGAGGTTCAGTTTAGGAGTGACGAGGATGGACAAGATTAGGAACGAGCACATCAGAGGGACAGCTCAGGTTGGTTGTTTTGGAGACAAAGTCAGAGAGGCCAGGTTGAGATGGTTTGGACATGTGCAGAGGAGGGATAGTGGTTATATTGGTAGAAGAATGTTGGAGATGGAGATGCCAGGCAAGAGGTCAAGAGGAAGACCAAAGACAAGATATATGGATGTGCTGAAAGAGGACATGAAGGTAGTTGGTGCAAGAGTAGAGGATACTGAGGACAGAGTTAGGTGGAAAGGGATGATTCGCTGTGGCGACCCCTAAACTGGGAACAGCCGAAAGGAAAAGAAGATGATTTATTATTTGTATGTTGGACATTGTGATTTCCTTGGACTGTGATCATTTTGAATATTTATATATATTTTTTCAATTAAAAAAATTGCACTAAGACAAAATTTAAATATAAAGTGTTGCATATTAATATTTATCTGTTTACTATCTTGTTAAATCATTGTTGATATTCAGTGTGAGAAATAATTCATATGATCATTGTCTTTGCAGAAATGAATATCCTTAATTATTAATAAATTCAGAAGAGGGTATCAAAGTGGTAGCCCTTTGCATTAATCAGTACCCAGGAAGTAGCTCTTGGTTTCAAAAAGGTTGGTGACCCCAGGTCTAGGGGATATTTCTACAAACAATAGTCCAAAATGCCATGGGCTCATTTAAAAGGGTGAAAGAAAACTTGTCTTGTTGCTGGTCAGTTTTTTACAATAGCTGTGAGTTTCAAAAGTTTTTTTTAACGTTCACATAATTTTTATACCAGGTCATTATAAAGTATACACAGAAAGGCTGGATTTCAAATGAAACTTACACATTTTAAAAACTAAAAGATTAAAAGTATCTGAAATATTTATGTACAGTGAAAGCACAGTATACAGCAAATCACTTACCTTTCCATAGTGGAGGCAGATTTCCCCATGAAGCCTTTGCAAAAATAACTTGGCATCGATTGTGTCACAACCGTGTACTTTTAACAACACAGAGAGAAGAAAAGAAGCACAATAGATCATTTGCACTCAAAACCCTTTCACCACCAAGTACAGGCAGTGACAGTACGAGAGAATAGAAGCATTGTTCTTTTGTGTTTGTATCATAGTGTGTTTCCGACAGGATTCGGTCATGCAGCCAGCATTTGTTTCTATGCATTCTTTGAGATTTGAGTCTTCATGATAAATATTTGTGGATCTTTCATTTCTAATCTAAGATTCTAGCACTTTAAAAATAGACACAACTGTGGAATATTTCAATGCAAAGTATGTGCTTTCCCCAAATCAAAGTCTCTGTTTCAACCCTTCTGTTGTGTTAGGGTCAAAATTGACCCGGCAGAAAATACTGGAAGTGAAGCTGAGGAGGATGTGTCTGAGGATGAGGTTCTGTGTGACCCTGAACAAGACAAAACATATGAAAAGGACCCAAATGTCACAGATGCCCAAAGACAAGTTTTCAAGTCAAGAAAAGGTGACATTTCATGGTAATCAACCCCTTTTCAAACCCATACCAGGGCACCGACAGAGAACACCCTCAGAATGACTCCAGGGCCTACTATATACGCTGTGTCACACATCCAAGATATCAAGTCAGCGTTTAAACTGTTCTTTCCACAATCTGTTCAGAAAATCCTACTTGAGATGACCAACATGGAAGGGAGAATTTGGTGATAGCTGGACAGAGATGGACAAAACACACACGATTGCTACTTGCGGGGGTATACAGATCCTGTAATGAAGCTATGACCAGTTTATGGGATGGTGAATCAGGACGTCCTATTTTTCGTGCCACAATGTCGTTTCAAGCCTTTCATGTGTTATCAAGAGTGCTACGTTTTGACAACAGGGAAACAAGAGTTGCTCGTCGTGAGAATGACAAGCTTGCTCCCATCAGGGAGGTTTGGGACAAATTTACCCTTTGTGTACAATCCTGGGCCAGAGGTAGACAGTGGATGAATGGCTTGTCCCATTCAGTGGCCACTGTTCCTTCAGGCAACATGCCAAGCAAGCCTGGAGAATATGGTCAAAATATGGGCAGCATGTAATGCAAAAACTGCCTATGCATGGAATATGCAAATATATTCCGGAAAACCTGCCAATGGAGTGTCAGAGAAGTTTATCGATGTTCTTTTTATGGTTAAATAGTTTGGTTAATTTGCATGGTTAAATAGAAATTTGTTTTATGAAAAAAAAATTGACTTGTCTTTATCCTACCATTTATCTATGCGGGTCCGTTTTGACCCGAAACACCAAAGATGTTACTATTGTTGATAATTTAAAATAATACTGAAAAAATAAAAGAAATATTTTGGTAGCTGTACTCTAATGTTAGTTTATAACATACTTTATACTCTAATTTATACTTATTCTATTAAAAAAAATGACATATTTAGTGAATTTAAACAGTTTTCACAATCAAAAACGAGTGGTATATTTTAAAATACTGTGTCTGTGGAGCCAAATAAAAACAATTCACACACTGGTGCCATTTATATGAATACATACTAAGCCAGCAATTAGCTGAAAAACAAAATTTGAAGAAAACTGGTGATTTTAAGCATTTTCAAGCATTTTTAAATCATGGGTCCAAATGGACCCACTAACACCACAGATGTAAACAGGTTTCTAACACAACACAAGGGTTAATGACATTTTTGGCTGCCCTCTGTAAAGAAAAACATTTTAAAAGCACCTAAAAGAGAAACTCTCTGGGTGAGTTCCGACACACCCTCCATTTTAAATCAAGAATAAATATCTTCACCCAAGCTTTTGATAAAGATACATCAAAATCTATATTTGAAGTTGCTAAAGGCCTAGCTCTTGTAATTTGTATAACAAGTTTCAAGAGATGGTAGCATGCCACCAGTGTTCCAAATCAAACCACCAACTCAGACTAGTATTTAAGCAGGTCCTTTGTTTCAACTGAATTTTTCCAAGCTTTCTCGTCTCTCCCTCCCTCAATCAATTGATCGGTTCTCTCAAGGCAACTTGGCAGACGATTTTATCCAAAGCGAATCAGAATCAGAATGAGCTTTATTGCCAGGTATGTTTGCACATACGAGGAATGTATTTTTGTGCAGAGGCGCTACGGTGCAACAGATTCACAAGACAAGACAAGATACAGGTATTAAAACATAAAATATAAATCCAAATGTACAAAATAGACATTTTAAATTTACAAAAAGACATTCTAACACAGTATAAATATAAAAAAAGACATAAAATCAAAAATAGACTAAGATGTGCAAGTGGAAATGGAAATATGTGCAAAAGTGGCCTGAATATCAGTCAGCAGTACAAAAATTAGTGCAGAGTGGTATGTGTAGGAACATTTTTAGTTGATAATGACCATTAACATTTTTCAGTTGTTAAAGCGACTTACATTTGAATGAATGAACACATATTTGTGTCAGTTCTTGCTTTCCCTGGTATTTGAACCCTCAACCTATGTGTTGTTAGCGTAATGGTCTACCAACTGAGCCACAGGAAAGATGGAGCACTCCATTAGCATGCCTGCCTCTGCTGCCGAGTCTTTTAATCGCACTGTTTTTACCGCTTCGGATCTCAAAAGCAAAATCTTTTCATACTCCTTCTGACAGATGTACAGTTTACGCATTGGTTGGTAAGGTGTTCCAAAGCCCCACGGGACAATTCCTTCACTCGCCCTCATGTGCTGTTGCCAAATTAAAAGGCTTAAACCAATTACATTTTCATGTAGTTCATTTTTACTCCATGTATTCAAGTCGTGTTCAATGTACTTCATTTCAGTTTGTCAGGCAAGCTCTCCCATTGTGTCCTTATTCCCAACCTTCAGCCATCTTCAAACTTTAACCTGTCTCTCCCTCCCCCTTTGCATCTAAGAACAAGACTGTTTGAGCATTCAGAAGGGAGGGATCGATGATGTCTTTCTTAGATAAGCAGGAGTGTTCTTTGGGTCCATACCCCTCCCAGTCAACAGATTCCCATGACTTCAGGTGTCTAGGATTTCTCTTACAGTGTAGACTGTGGAGTGAAACTCCAGAGGAGCGGGCTCGGCTGCTAAGAAAAAAAAAATTTTGAGAAAAAAGACTTAGAAACCTGGGTGAATCCCATGCTCGGATGGAAGTAACCTCATTGATTTGTTTATATATTTGAAAGGGGGCCCACAAACCAAGGAGTCTGCTTCTAATGAGGCATGTGAAAGCACAGTTCCCCTTCAATCGCTTATTTCAACGCATGTCGGATGACCGAATATGGGAATCCGCATTCGAATCGACCAATCAACTTCATCTACTCAAACTGGGCCAGCGAAAAGCTTTTTCCAGGTCTTGGCAGGTAAACTGTAGAGTTGACGTGTACTAGTTAGGATGGACAGTACGGTAGAGGTAGCGTACATCAACTGCTCACCCAAGGAGGGGTCATCAGGTCATCATAAACTAAGGGTGGATTCTGTTGCGTCTTCAGTGCTGGGCGTGTCAGCATCGACGATGGCAAATTAAGGGGTGTAGCTTGCTGCACAATGCCATGGTTGTTGTTTCCTTGTCGTTTGGACCCACCCCTTCCCCCTCTGTCCCAGGCAGTGGGAGCAGCCCTATGACCAAGCCTTACCCCTATGTCTTTCCCTGTCATTTACCTAGGCAGGGCTATGGGATGAGTGGCTTTCCCACTTCCTAGGTGAACCCTTATGAGTGTTTCCAACCAGGCGGTCACTATGACCCCTGGTGTTTTCATTTTCCCTTTTGACCTCTCCTGGTGAGTAGTTGCGATATATTATCATCTTGGTTTTTTCCGTTTCAGCTAAGTCCAAGTCTTTTATGGTCTCCAAATACCTCAGATGCTCTCCTTCTGTCATACCAGGTTATACCAGGTTTGGTTGGAGGAACGTCTAGGTTACTTGCATAACTAGGAGTTTCCTTTGCCGCGGCTTTAAGATTGTGTGATTAAGACTGAGAGAGTATGGTAAGTGGGTTTGGTTCCTCCAGCATCACAGGAAGAGTGCTTTTGCAACATCTGTCTTTTATCTGCTGTTCATGCAAATTCTCTCTGCACAATGAAAGATTTTCATTGGCCGTTTTAAGCTGACAGAGTTGATTGGCTGCTTGAACGCGGATTCCCATAGTCATTCATCTGAAATATGTCTCGGTTCCCTCCTTTAGGGTTACGCAAGTAACCTAGACGATCTCTTATGCATAGCCATAATCACTCAACATGCTTTTGGGATCTGTGGTGCACCTGTTCCTTTCCACCTCCAACTCAAGGTGGGTATGAACTGAGTGTCACATCTTCGAGCATCAAGCTTTTTATTTGTCACATACACTGTTACATGCAGTGAAATTGAGCCCTCTAGCCACAAAAGAAAGGCCACTGTTGAGAGATAGAGTTTAAGAAAGAAACAGAAATGGGCATACAGTGGGTAAGGTGGCTCAAAAAAGAGCCTCTTCCGCACTGTCCATTGCAACCAAGCAGATATAGACATAATACAGGACATTGCAGAAGGGGGTAGAGTCAGGGAAAGTAGTGGGACCACTGCAGTCAACAGCCAACATTTTCCTGCTGCCATTATAGGCGCTATACTCATGCCCCGTTCAGATTACAGCGGTTGGGAGAAGCTTGGGGTGGTGTAGTGTCCTTGACTGCCTCCGCAGTGAGCAAGAGAGAAAAAAGAGGCCTCGATCAGAGACTATTTCCTCAGGGATGCCAGTACAAAAAGACAAAGTAAGTTTTGGTACTGAGATGAAATCTGTCCACTATGATGAGTACACAGGTGTTGCCTTGGGAACAGGGGAGATCCGTTAAAAAGTCCAGGGACATACCTGGGGATATACATACAATGTCAATCAAACTGCTTACTACAGTGTTTGATTAATCTTTATAAATAATGCTACATTTGAAAACTAAATTTTACATTGAACTGAAAATAGGATAAAAAAACTATTTTCATATAGGTATTTTATTAACATGTATATGTCATGGACATAACATGGTACACTAATAATAGATAATTGTTAACAGAATTCTGCTTGTCATCTGTACATGCAAGACTTGCTTCTCTGCAAGTTCATATATCGTACATATTTGGTCGCATAGATACAGTAACGGAGGAAACATGAGTTCTTTGAAGCAGTAAAAACTAATAATAATCAGGGTTGTTGAAAGGTGAAAAATAGGTAAAGGATTTCCAGCACTCCAACAATGTTCTTGGAGAGAAAGTAACAAGTGTTTTGCACATAACATTCTCTGACAAGTGTGTTGGAGTGTCACTGAGTGAATAATACTAATCATAAAAATAAAGCTACACTCGTTTTATGATGCCCACGGTCAGTAACGAACTAAATGTAATTTTTTAGTTTTTTCAAGTATCTGTACTTTACTCAAGTGTTTTAATTTGGGGAGACTTTTTACTTTATCTTCACTACATTTTGAAGCCAAATATAGTACTTTTTACATTTTGCGAAATCATTTTGCGTTTCTTTTTATTAATGAGTGATAGAAGCGTGATGGGTCAAGCATATGCAACCAACCAATCAGGGTACAGCGCGCTCCGTTTATTTTGGTTGCCACTTGGTGGTATCTTCTTGCCGCGAATGTAGTTCAGTGTCAGTTCAGCTTTTTAAGAGCGTCTGTGCCTTTAATAATGATAGAAGAAACTCCAATCCAATCCAATCCATTTTTATTTATATAGCACTTTTTAAAAACAACAGGTTCAGCCAAAGTGCTGTACACAGCCTATGAGGTGTAGGGCTAATAAAAATAGTGATGTAACATAAAATAAAAAAAAGTTTGATAAAGCATAGAAATATAAAACCACACAATAAAAACACCAGTCAGAGGTAAGAACAATAAAACAAGTAAAAGTCAACAATTCAGACAGAGTTAAAAGCCAGAGTAAAAAGATGTGTTTTTAAGGATGACTTAAAAACCATAAAAGAATCCATCTGTCTAAGGTGCAAAGGCAGTTTGTTCCACAGTTTTGGACCTGCAACAGAGAAGGAGCGGTCCCCCCTGAGCCTTGGGACGACTAGGAGAGACTGGTCAGCTGACCTTAGAGAGCGAGCCGGGCAGTGGGGCTGGAGCATGTCAGACATGTATTGAGGGGCGAGACCATGAAGAGATTTAAAAACAAATAAGAGAATTTTAAAATCAATGCGAAAGCGAATCGGGAGCCAGTGCAATGACTTTAAAATCGGAGTTTCTTAGTCCCAGTTAAAAGCCGTGCAGCAGCATTTTGTACCAGTTGTAGTCGTGTAAGTGAAGCCTGGCTGAGCCCATAATAAAGTGCATTGCAGTAATCTAAGCGATTCGTAATAAAAGCATGAATTAAAATCTCAAAATGATGCAGAGAAAGGAAATGTTTGGCTTTGGCTAGTTGCCTCAATTGAAAAAAGCTCGCTTTGACAGCTGCACTGACCTGAGCATCAAGTTTCAGATTGTAGTCCAATTTTACACCAAGATTTGTCACTGTGGACCTTTGATATTGTGTCAGGGCACCCAGATCTACATCAGCAGCGGAGGCATCACTGGGTCCAAACACTATGACCTCTGTCTTAGAGTCATTAAAATGTAGCAGATTTGCTGACAGCCAGGATTTAATTTCCTCAACACAGGCTAAGAGTTGTTGAAAAGAATGAGGTTGGTTTTGCTTTAAGGGCATGTAGATTTGTGTATCATCCGCATAAAAATAGAAAGAGATACCATGTTTACGGAGAATGGAACCGAGAGGAAGGAGGTATAGGGAGAAGAGGAGTGGGGCCAGAATAAAGCCTTGGGCCACTCCACAGGTGAGAGGGGCAGCAGAGGATTCGGTAGACCCCACCAGGACATTAAAACTTCTTCCTGTCATGTATGACCTAAATCATTGTAACACACTGCCCTGGATTCCCAGAGTCTTTCAGTTGAGACAGGAGGATGTCATGGTCCACTGTGTCGAAAGCCGCAGTGAGGTCGAGCAGGACCAGGATGACACGGTGGCCAGAGTCTGTGGCTAAGAGAATATCATTAAAAACCTTCAATAGTGCAGTTTCTGTGCTGTGTTGAGTTTTAAAACCTGACTGAAACACCTCAAAGATTTTCTGTTCGTCTAAAAACACATTCAACTGACTAAAAACAACTTCTTGATTAAAGGCTGCACCACAGCATACTTAAAAACATCAGGGACCATACCATTAATTAAGCTGCTGTTTATAATATTGAGCACATCTGGAGCTACTGTTGTAAAAACCTCTTTAAAGAAACGGGGTGGAAGGAGATCCTTAGGGGACCCAGAGGGCTTCATATGATCAACAATGCTCATTAACAGAGGCAGATCAACAGGCTCAAATTGGTCTAATACAGCAGGGGGAGTGATCAGGTTGTTGGGTTAGATAAAGGGGGGTGTATGAGGGCAAGGATCTTGTACAAGGATCAGCAGCGGACGTTTGGCAGAATAAAGCGGAGAACTGAGAAGCAGTGGAGGACGTAACGACACGGTGCCGCTGAGCAGGAGCGCACGGCTTTTTAACAACAGGGCATGGAAGCAGAAAGTCAAAGACCACCGGCATATGATCTGAAAATGATGCATCAAACACCTCTAAGTTTGCAACAGGAAAACCATGAGTCAGAACTAAGTCCAGAGTGTGTCCATGCTCTTGAGTGGGACCAACAACACGTTGTACAAGATTAAAAGAGTCAATGATATTTAAAAAGTCTTTGCTCAGTGGTTTATCGGGACAGCAGACATGAATATTAAAATCACCAAGAATTAAAACACGGTCATAATTTGGCATAAATTCAGCCAAGAAATCAGAAAAGTCTCCCAAGAAGTCTTTGCTGTATTTTGGTGGTCTGTAGATAATAGCGCATAGCACTGGGAGAGACGGGCCAAGTTCAAAAACATCAACTTCAAAGCTGGAGTAAGACGATATGAGTTGTTTACAGATTAATTTATTTTTGTAAACAGTCGCTATGCCGACTTGACAACGGCAGGCTCCGGTGCTTCTGCCGCCGGGGGATTAGGAGGAAGAGGCCGCCTGTTGTGGAGGTTCGCCCCGAGTTGGACCAGGCGACAAGGAAGACGGCGATTCATTGGCCCTCCGTCCAAGCCGACCACTGGGAAAAGGCTAGATTTGATCGAGTCTCGGGAGCGCCAGGGCACAGAACGGCGATCTGACGGTGGGATCATCACGAAATTCTCCGCACGAGAGAGTGACAACCTGGCCTTAAGCTTCACCATCCTTCCGCTGCGTTTTCCACGGCGTCCGCGTCTTCTACGTACAGGTAGAGCCGACGTGCGGCACAGGTAAGCTGGTATACCAGAGAGTAGTGGAGGATAGGTTTTCTGACAATCCTGATGAAACTCAGCAAAATTGTCAACAAATGATCGCAGATTTAGGAGCGTTTGTCGATCATAGACGTACAGTGAGTCAACTCTTAGGGTGACAAAAGATAAAAACAGCATAAAAGCAATCAAGGCTTGGAGAGACAGACAGCCGGCCATACACACTGGCGCCATCTTCCGTAAACTCCCGTAAACTTATTTCTGTTACGGTAATCTGAAATGACCAGGTTATATTGAGACATTTAGGTACAAAATAGTAGTTTATAGTTTAACAATAATAGGTTAGACACTGAATTTTTTTTTTATTAAACGTGGACTTGCAACTATGTTAAAAAACATACCTTAAATTAGACCTTTCAGGCCAGCTCTGAAATTGTAGTATTTAAGGCAAATACTTTTGTACTTTTACTAGTTTGAAAATCTAAACGGAGAACTTTTACTTTTACTGGAGCAATTATTTTCAGAGCGTGTCTCTACTTTAACTCAAGTACTTGGTCTGTGTACTTTGTCCACCACTGCCCATAGGAATAACTATACTTATTTCATGCAGATACGTTAAAGAATGGTATGTACTGCTAATCTTCAAAAGCAAGACAAATCTATCTTCATTAACTAATATTAACAAATTTTTCATGATTATGGTTAAATATGGCAGTACAATTTATATTATTATATACCTTAACTCAAACCCAATGTCTATCATTTAATCATTACGACCTAGTTTAGTATTTAGGCTCTATTCCAATAACTTTGAAACCATTTTCCAGAGTAACAATCAGCATTTCTAATGTAGTTAAGCAGGAAGTGTGTGCGTTAAACTCTGCAATTTTGAGTCAGTGTGGCACTGTTAGACTTTATTCCAGAACGCGTAGGCTGGGAAATAATCAGGGATTGGAAACTTTTAATCAGTAAAGATTGCATTTAGTAAGCCGTTTAACAGACCTAGCTTCCCAAACAAAAGTATTTTGTTGCATTTAAAGTAAATGCATATGTCCGAAAGCATATTTGTAATGTATTTAGACAAAAAAACAATAATAATAATAAAATATATATATATATATATATCTAGCATTTGATACTATACGTTCCCAAGGTAGCAGTGTTATTGTTTGCAGTCATCTTTTTTTACTCTAAGTGATGGAGAGAGCTGATTTTATAAGGTTTCTCATTTAAATTGTAAGTAAATGATAATTGTGTCCTAGTGAATGTGAACAAGATGACAAGATAAAGAAGTTTCAGAAGTGACTAGAATCTCAATCGCTCCAAGAAGAAAATACATTTCAGCTCCTTGACGATATTTCCCAGTAGCTCCACGATACGTAACGTGACAATTTTGTATTGCAATATATTGTATAATAATATTTTACTTATGTGTTTTTAAGTTACATTTGTGTATAAAAATGAAATAAATGTATTAAATGTGTGTACTTCTGGATATTCTTATATGTGTTCAATATCTTACTCAAAATACATTTGAAAGTATGTGCAAGTCATATAGAAAGTAATAAAAAAATATTTACTGCAATAAATAATAAGTAATTTTAATATTAACTGCATATTATGCGTTTTAAAAATATCCAGTAAGAATATATTAGAAATAAACTGCTTTATTTTTGATATATTTTTAATATGTTCTTAGTGTGCTACATATATACACTTTTATATAAAAGACTCTAACAAATAATTGTTATGTACTTATAACACGGTTTTTTGTTTTTTACAAATTTAGCAATTGTTAATACATAAAACTGTAAATTGTAAAAAAAAAAATACATATAGTTTAAGTATACTATTTATGCATTTAAGCAGAAAACTTTACCATAAAACATATACTGAATACAAGTATAATTGATATTTTCTACCATTTATTTATAATTAAAATATATTCAGTACAAAATAGATCATGAACACACTTGAAATAGATTAGTGCTGCTGTATGTTACATTTTAGTACACATCGTATAGTTTAGAACACTTAGTTTATTTTTCACCTGGGTTGATTCACAAGCACAACAACGTTAGTCGTAGTTTGGGTACAGTCTTATCCATAAGCACATGTAGATGCTTTACATGTGGCCGTGTACTTCCTCTGTAACATGGGAACCTTAACATAAAGTCCTAGCAGCATAAACACACTTTTAAAACTTGAGTCTGTATCTAAACTGGATGTCTCTTGTTGGTTGCATTGAGCCGAAGCCCCATCGTCTGATGTCGATATCGGGAATCTCTTCGTTAGGGTTTTTAAGATCAAAGTCAAAGTACGACAGCATGAGAAACACAAACTGTTTCAGCTCATTAACGGCAAAGAATCTTCCGGGACACATAGTGGTTCCAGCTCCCCAGGGCATGGTGTAGTACTTGAGTTTCTTTCCACCTTTGTAGAAATCAGTCTTTTTGCTTCCGTCAGGGTTGAGAAAGCGGTCGTACTTGAAGGTGAAGGGGTCTGGGTGAACTTCAGGGTCTACATGAACTGCAATGTAAGGAAAAATGGCCACTCGGTCACCCTCCCGGATCTTGTAATCCTGTCCATTAGACATGCTAATGCTCATATCTTGCAAAACAGCTCGTGTTAGCACCGGAGCAGCTGTCAAACGCAGAGTTTCCTCCACAGCACTGTCCAAGACGGGCGTTTTGAGAAGCATATCTCGAGTCAGATCAATCAATGGTCCATTGGGTTTAGCCTCCTGTCCATTTTCTTGGAGAATCTTCTCAACTTCCTTCTTGACGGCTGTCATTGCTTCGGGATGTTTCATAAGGTACAAAAGCAGCCAAAAGGCAGCTGGGCCTGTGTTTCCTTGAGATGCCCACAGAAGCAGAAACATGAACCTGTCTTGCATGAACTCATGCATGCCTTTATCAGCTCTCAACTGTTGCTGTTCATGAACCCAGCCGCTGATGTTTTCTTTGGATCTCATTTTCTGCACTGAAAGTGTGTTCCAGAAGAGCTTTTTCAATCTCTCGGCCTCCATCTTTTCGCCCGGACCCAGCACTCCGTAGGCCAGATTGGGAAAGAGTTGGTCGTACTTTCTAAATTCCCCGAAAAGCTCTTCTGACTCCTCTCGATCGATTTGCTTTGCTTTTTCGGAGGACTCTGTGCCCTTGACTGACTCGTTTCCAAAAAGTGCAAGATACCCAGCACGAAACACAATGTTGTAGCTGTAGGAAAAGAGTCCAGCTTCCTGCCATGTCTTTTCGTTTCCGGACCCAATGCTGTGAAGCATCAGATTCTGGAGGTTGGACATCATGGCTTGAGTCATGACAACCAATCCATCTCCCATGAGATGCTTTGTGCTAGTCGCCTGAAGGACCTTGTGTTCACTTTCCATTGAAGAGTAGCCAAAGACTCTTGCGACCAGTTGTTCGGCAAATTTGGAAAAGTCCAGCTTGGCCCTTGCCTCTTTGACCACTGAGCCGAAAGACAGTGGATCTGTTATGAAAGTGAAGTAAAAGCCTCCCAGCTGCACAGTAAAAATATCTCCATGTTTTTCCTTCATCCTTTGCAAGAATTTGGCCGTGTCCTTTCTGAACTCCAGCACATGACCCAACCAGGGAATCGGACCCTTATCCAGGGGTGGTTCTCCAGCACGTCTGCGCCGAAAAGAGCCCAGAAGGTAAAGAGCACCTAAGACAGAGATCAAAAGAGCAAGCAGGATTTGTACGAGGCTGCCCATGTTTCTCTTCAGCCGTCATGCGTCTGCTCTCTGCTCTGGTGTAGACCTCTGCTCTCTTTTCAGGCAGTTAGTGTATGAGCTCCACCCTTTGGATTCTTTGGCTTACACAACTCCTCACAGGAACAAATGCAAATGTACACAAATATGAGTTCCTGTGTTTGTGCAGTGCGTTCAAACTGTGCCTTTGCTTGTTGTACTTTATAAAACTATATTGTCCCTATTCACTCAGAACAAAATGTACAAAACCTGTCACAAGAGTTAAATGTTGAAATATTTTGTTCTTTTGGGAACTGTTACATATATATTGTTTACAATTTGTTCCTTCAATATACATTTATGACTCAAAATTACTTTTTACACTTTTTCTCAAGCATCAAACTCTACACACAATTTCCCCAAAAATACACAAAATGGGAAAAAAACTCTCATTTCTCCTGCAAAATTAAACATTGGATTCTAAACATAGATATTTCTCTCAAAATTGTTTTTTTTTGTATTCAAATGACACACAAAAACAATGAATGAACATTTCATGAGTTTACCACTAGGACCTGCCTTGTCGTAAACATAGGGTGGCAGGTACGAAAGTACAAGGCAAGTCTGCCGCGTTATAGTGAGGAGAAGTGGTGGAAAGTGGGGGAAGCTCGGACAAAGAGTGGAATGCTGGACTGGCTTGAATAATGGAGTGAGTGATGGCTTGATTGAGAGCAGCAGATGGCATCTCTTGGTTTTTCCTCCTGAAACTTGTTTATCAAACATTACTTCAAAAACTCTGCTGTGCTCAGTGCAAAACACAATGATGAATAAAAAACACCTAGTCTTTTAAACTTGAGACTATTTTGGTTTAGTGATTTATCTGACCAAGCTTCGGTGGAAATATCGGCTTGCACGGCAAAACCAGCCATGAAAACCATCAGCTGCTCTATCTCCACATGCGTTGTCCTAAGCTTGACGAAGAGATATACAGGTTTGTGGATTTCGTTCACCCACTTTCCTTCTCCTGGCAGAAAAAAATCAAATTGAGTATTGGAGAATATGGAGGGACTGTAAACAACTAAAAAAAACGTGCGCCGGGAAGTGAACCAGTTACGAACCAGAGCAGCCCCAAGGAAACTTACACTAACTTGAGACACACTTTACAGTATTTCCATGTGTCAATTAAGTTGATTGTTTGTCCGTGACGGAGCTACCTGACGGTAACCAAGAAATTTCAATCACCTCACTACTTTTTTCTAGGAAATTATGTCTATATTCTTAGGAAATGTTTAATTTTAACTTTGTTAACTTCGTCTCTTTCCGTGGTTATTTCCTTGCACTCAGAGAACATACATTTCTGATTAGTGACTATTGTTCATGGGGGTAGTTCATGAATGGCAAGTGTGTGCTGCTCTGTGATGACTTACATGTATATTGTGAGCTGTTATAGTCCTCTGTGACTGTGGTTCAAGAAGGAGAATCAAACACAGACAGGTCATTTTAGGGCATTTTGGACTTGAAGTTGTCAATGTGTAGAAGGGAAAAGATCAAGGTTACACTTATCGCTGAGATATGAGAGGTTAGACTTCACCTTGATGGTGCAATAAAGGTTACCTGGATTCAAAGCAAACTGATGATCCGTTGAGAAAGTTTTATATTCCCTAGGTTTTTTACATTCTTCATTGTATGAATCTATTCTCATTTTTCAGATTTTAAACTACTTTTACATACTTGACACGCCGATGTTAACTCAGCTGATCGGAATGTTCTATAAGGTCAGGTCAAACAGTCACTCCCGGACATAAGCATTATGTAGAGGTAAAAAAATACCCTAAAAAAGTGCTAATACCCTTTCAATTATAAATTTCCTTTGAGAGTCAACATGTGTTGTCATGTACCCTGGGATTTACACTATCAGAGATTTAACAGTAAAACTAAAACACTGGCCGAGGTAGTGTCCTAGGTTTCATGGCAATATTTGTGTGTGAAGTTTACATTTATAAAACCAAATAAAAAGAACACAAATTAATATTTTCCACACGATGTACTGGAGGACAAAGTTGAGTGAGGAATGCCATAATATGAATACTATTTTTTTCATCTTATTTCTTAAAGAAGCCCTCAGCCATGGTAATTTGGCTTGCAAAACCAAGTGTTCTGCTTTATTGTCCAAATAGTAAACACCCGTAATACAAACTGAGCGGTTCATCCTGGATTTTCCACTGTGTGTTGTTTTTTCCCCTTTGAATTTTTCAGCGAAGCACATTTCTTTAATGTGTTAAGTATGAGTTCAACCATCACAAAGCTGGACCCTGAATACCTGTGTAGTTCTCGAGTCTTTCTAGCACAATTTTATAGTCAATTGTGTCAAATTCAGCACTCAGAGAGAAATTCCCATTGATAGATGCAATGAAAAGGTAATTTAAGATTTCAACCAGAGCAATATTGCCTGAATCCAGTTGAAATTCTTTGTTAAAGGTCATTTTGTTTCAGGAAGGAGCTAAGCTGAGCTATCACACCTCCCCTAATATCTTAGACATAAATGGAAGATTAGTAATGGATCTGTACGCAGATTGTTCATTAGGATTTAGGAATGTTTTAAAGTGTTATTTTTTTAATTTAAGGTTTAATGACTTGATTCTTGGCTTACGAATGTTACCTATTCACCAAATTATGTTAAGAAATAGTACCTGAGCACAGACCAGCATCTCGGTCCTGTGGTATGATCTAAAGCCAGCTGAAAGTTTTTGTAAAGGTCATTTTTTTAGGAAGGAGCTAAGCTGAGCTATCACTGCTTTCTATAGTATCTTAGACATAAATTGAAGATTAGTAATGGATCTGTAACCAGATAGTTCATTAGAATTGGGAACGCTTTTAGGTTTAATGACTGCACTCTTGAGTGGTATGGCCGTTACTTAAAGACTCAGTGATGTTGATATCCTTTTTCTCGTTAGTGCACCAGTCACGACGGGCATACTTGATGTATTGTGAGCCTGTATGCTTTTGTCTTTTCTGTTCCCTTTCTATTCCATTTACTATATTTTCTTTTGTCAAGTGTCTGTATTATGTGAACCTGAACGTATTACTTTGCTTTGAAGTTTGATTATTAAAACTTTAATGTTTTAGTTTTTTATGTTCCTCAGGGGTAACAGGTGGCTGGTGTGAACCTTTCCTCTAGTGTGTTTACTTAAAGTGTGTGCAGGTGGAACTTTTGCCCTACAACGGTTGGCTGACCCTATTGCTCTGAGGAACCAGGTGTATGGATGGTGAATGTTTTTAACTAGAATGTTTGAATTGTTTTAAATAAATATTTGTAATATTTGCAGAAGTGAGTGTAGTGGCCCTATCCCCCTGGCTTAATTTTTGAAGTAAGTTTTAAAATAGCGGTCCACCGTTATTTCACGAATGAAGACTGCAACTTCACAATTTCATCTCCCGCTTGCTACAAATGTTTCCTTTTGCTCAAGACCCCTTTGCATCATGTTCCTGTTTGCAATGTATAAACTTCTTTTGTCATCTCTCAGCCTCTTCCTGTCCTTACTTAACCCTACTGCGAGGACTGAGGGTGGGGAGGCCCATTGCAGAGGCAAAGGACGGACACCAAAAGAGGATCCAGTAAGTGCTTAGGTCTACAACAGATAAGTCCAGAAAACCGTCTCTGATATACAAAAGTATGTACATATTTACATCAAATAAAACCGGGGCATCATAGCCAAAACCTCTCTTGCTATTACTGCATGACTACCTTCCTAAAAGGTGTAGCAATCACAGGAAGTGGAACAGTTATAGTGCGCCTGAGTAGGTGTCATTACTGCAGCCACCATAGAATCAGCCACTGGGCCGACCCTAACAATTTGGCACCCTTAGCAAGATTTCAGATGGTGCCCCCTTGCGTCACAGTAAATTTCACTTGTTTACAAACCGTAAAAAACTTAGTAGCTTTGCATTGTTTTATTTAAACAAAGCAACTGCACACTCAAAAAGCAGTATGTAGAAAAAAATATATATATTAATTCATCTTTCAACCTGCTTATTCCCTTTTTGGGTCACGGAGGTCTGTTATCTCCAGCACACATTGGAAGAGAGACGGGGTGTGATGGAGCTAAGCCTAGTCCATCACTATTTTATTTATCTTTCAATTTTAAAAGTAAATTAAAGAGTAAAACTTCAATGAAGAGAAGCTAGAGACGTGGTTTAAATAATTTTATTGAGAACAGGTTTAAATAATTTTAATGAGAACTCCCTTGATTGGCTTGCCGTTTCAGCAGGGTACGTCAATATGTTTCGACCGGGAAACTGGAACAAAAAGGGGTTTAATAGAATGATTTCTTTGTATTTGAGTTAAAAGTTTCATTGAATATTTTGTAATGATTTGTATGTAGTTAATTAGAGCGTTTGTAAACTTTATTCGAGTTGTTTGTTTGATTTATACTTAACTGCTTTTGGATTCTTCCTACCTGAGCTCTCCTTTAAAAGAGAGCACACACAATCATTGAGGAGGCAGTCAGGCAAGCTGGAGAACACTTAAGAGCTCCTGTTGAACGGTGGATTGAACCCATTGTGGATAATGCTGCCTGGAAGGACACAAGCTCTGTTGATAGCTAGGACTGAGTCTTTTCCTTCGGATGTCATCTACTGCTAGTAAGACGTAGCTGACCCCAGTTTAGCAGCAAGGTTTTTGCCCAAGTGCATTTATCTTTTTGTTTGTAGCTTCAGTGTTTATTTCTATATATGTTTGTTCCTGTACCCACTGGTGACACAATAAACACAGGGTTCGTAACTCTCCTTGTCCTTGGCCTCAGTCTGGTCCTACGAAACCTTAGTTCCCACATTATGACACGGGGGTATATCCTAGATAGGTCGCCAGTCCAGCTCAGTAAAATAAAATAAATATAAATAAGAAAAATACAGCATGTGGGAATGCTAAGTTATGCTCTAACATTAGCATAACATAATACACACACTTTAGACAACATTATATGAACTGTACACAACAAACAGCTAGGCTCACAACTATATCCAAAACAACGAGCCCCTTCCATAACATTAAGTGGTGTTAAAATGAACAAATAGCGCTAGCTACCGTATTTTTCGCCGTATAAGACGCACTTTTTCTTCCTTAAAACTGAGGAGGAAAAGTTGGTGCGTCTTATACGGCGAATGCGGAGCGGAGGGCGGTCACGGCCGTAGGAGAGGCCGCGGCTTCAGCCTAGCTTCTGTTATGGTAAAAATATACCTTCTCAATTGATAATAAACACTGGAGACTGTTTGAGAGAGAACACAGCAAATGCAGCTATTTATTGTAAGGATTTAGCATCTCAACGCATTTCCTACACACGTGTTATCCGCATTGGAAAAGAACCTCCAGCCTCTCAAAGTAAGACAAGCGCTGGAAGAAGGGCGGGACTGAAGTATGACGTGTCTCTTGTGTCTCTTAAAAGTTTCTCAAATTACATTTCTCTAAATGACCACTAGATGGTAGTATTATATAGGAAAATGCCCATCACACTCCAAAGCCTTCGGTGCGCGCTGATGTCATCACCCATTTTTGCTCGTATTGTAAGGAGCAGGTATGAAACATTACAGCGTTTTTTATTAATTTTACTGTTTGCTGACTGTTCATGTTACATGTTTGGCATATAATTGTTCTTAAACTGCTGTTACCTTTAACACAGTTGATATTAAATATTTTACTACAGTATTTGGTTCAGAATCTTTTTTTATAGATCTTCCTCATTTAAAATTGGGTGTGTCTTATATACCGGTGCGTCTTATACGGCGAAAAACTTTACAGCTACTTGTCAATGATGTTATAAATCATCGTTCTGCAACAGCAAAATAACATCCCTGACATCATCTTTAACCGTAGCAGTACCTCTGTCTTTGTGGTTTTTTCCTTTTCTTCTTTCCTTTTTTTTCTCCCCTAGGCACCAGATAGTTTGAGACGGGGCGTCTTAGGAGTATTGTTAGTTTTATTACTATTACTACTAAATAGGCTTTGCAATGCAGTTAACTAATTAATGCGGGCTTACTGGTTACAGAAGATGAAACTAAATAGTTTCAAGATTAATTGAAGTTACACTTTTTACTTCCTCAATTTCTGTCACCCCCTGGATGTACAGCGTACCTGGATATCGATGTTCCCTTAGCATTTGCCTATACTGCCTATGCCATGGGCTAGCCCTGCTCAGCAGCCACTTGACTCAAACCAACTTGAAGTGAGGTGAAGTGAGATGCCCCTGAGGATCCTGGGAATTTCCCATTTCTGGGCAAGACTAAGATTGGAAGAATCCATTGGTGGGGTAAGCATCCCGCTACACAACATTATTAAATCCAGACATTATAAATACATCATCTTTACACAAATTCATAGGGCTGTCAATAATTTCAAAACACCTCATAAGGCTAACGGTTAATTCCCGAGTTTCATATACATCCCTCAGAAGCCAGGAAAATGGCAAGGCTTGGTCACATGATGTTCAGCATCTACCTCTATAAAAAAAAAACAACAACAAAAAAAAACATTGATAAGTGAAAGACGGGGGTCCGCTCTTTTACATCTAAACATTTAAATATTTTTATCCAAAACACATTGATTTCTTTGATTTTCTTTGTGATTGAAGCCACAAAACAAAAAGAAAGGGTCAAATGGAATTATTAAAAATCAAACCATAGCAGTTTTCTTAGTGGAATATCTGACCTTGGTATTAGGAGCCATAAAAAATAAACCTTTTCACCATAATCGTTAAAACAGACCTTGAACTTTGTATCATAGATACAGTTTTCTGTTTGCTGCAGTGAGAGACCTTTAAACCACAAACGTGTTCTTCCACTCAAAGTTCTACAAAAAAAACAACATTAAATTTTTGTGAATTTAAAGTTAATAGTTTGCGTATAATTCCTTTACCAAACTCTCTACAAAACAAAGTTAAAGTTATTGAATTCTTTTACTTATAGCAGAGATGTTCTATGACCATTAGGATTCATACAAAGTAGTGACGGTCTGCTTCCAGCACAGTATTTGTTCATCTGAAATGTCAAGGCCACTGCTATCTTTATGATAAGAAAGAGAGAAAGTCCTCTGGATTCAGCATTTCTGGAAATCCCAAAGCAACATATTTTACATTTGTACTCAAATAGATTGATTTAAAAAGAGTAAAAAATACAATATATCATATGTTACAATCCTTATCATGGAGTTAATGGAATATATCAGAGATAGCGTCATTTTGTGAAGAATTTCAGAGACAGCAGCATATGAATGTTATGAAAGAAACGGAAGGAAAAGAGCTCTTTTACTAGAGACATCTTCCTCTTTAATGTTTAAATCCCTGAGTTTACAAGTTTTATTGCTGCCCCCTAGAGGCTGGATGATATTACACTACATAGTTCTTAGCTTTATGGTAAACGTTTCAGAAAATTAGGTTTGCAAAGGTTACGTTTTACTTTGTTTTTCTTTCATTTTTATAGTTATTCTGGTAAGTATCTTATCTTATTTTGTGGGGAAAAAATAAAAATTTGAAGGGCATTGTTGGTCTAATGAAAAAAAAAAACATGATAAAATTGAACTGGAATATATAAAATATTGCCGCCAGTCGTCATGTCCATCAGGTTCCAAACTAAGTTATTATCTTTTTTTTACGTTCATCTTAATTACCTTATCAGCTCCTCCTGAACTATGTTAGTAAAACATTAAAATATACAAAATCTTTTTGACCAGATTTATACATTTTTACATTTATTTTCTTGTCCCAAAACCTGGTTTTTGGAATAACTTAAATATATACAATACATACAATAAAGTGTTGTTTGCATGTGATTCTAAAAGGAAATTCCTGGTTATTTACGAGACATAATAGCTTTAAATAAGTCAATATCTTCATGTATAATCAAATTGTTATCAAAATATGAGACAGACATTTGCTAATATGAAAAGTATAATTTCATTCTTGTAGAGAATGAAGTTATGTGAAAGAATTGCAGTTATTACTGTTTGCTAATATTAGAAGATCCAGAAATTAGGAATTATATTTAGAATTTTTGTCATAATTCATAGGTCATATAAATAATCAGATATCATCAGAATATATATTTTTAGAGCCGTGGGAGGAAACCAGTACACCCGGAGGAAACTGAGGAAAACACTCCACCCAGTGAGAGTTCCGTCTGTAGGTGGGGTTGAAAAAAGGGTCAAACTGGGATCAGGCTAGAGAGTTAACATTTCTGGAGTTTCTGGGATCACCTGTGGAAACTAAAGAGGACAACAGAAAGACATTGACAGCTAGCGTTGACTACCTTTTGTGATTGGAAATAAATTTATTGGTTACTTTAAATGAATGAAATGTTGTGTTTTTCAATTCTGTAACTACTGAACATTTATTAGTTAATATTCATACTGGAAACATAAAAACAGGCACAATTTCACTTTAAATGTTTAATATAAGTAAATTTTATTGTCATGCCTTTTTTTAGTCATTTTTTTAAATGGACACAAAAGTGGAGTACATTACACCAAAAAAATCACAAAACAATTTGTAAACTATAGAAAACGTTAATTTGTAAAAATGTTTAATCATACGTAAACACATTCAAATTGTAGTTATGTTAAGTAAAACAAATCTGAAAACAACTTTGTGTATTTGTGAAATCATTATGCATATGAACATGCTCAGATGGGAATATCAGATGCTTATTTAAGTTTAAAATGCTTGAAAGATTTCTAAAAATATTGCAGATAAATGTGTCTGTAGAAATGAAAAGCACAAGCTTTGTACCACCTTAAAAAGTCACATAGTCTCTTTAGAGTCTGGCCCTTTAAATGATAGTGAGTTCCGACTGACCCCACCCCCTCCCATAATGCAGAAGTTGTCCACTGTGTCCCTTGTGAGTTTCAGGAGTAGATGAAACTTGAATTATCTTTACTCCAATTGACCAACATAAAGGATTTTGTGCAAAAAAAATAAAAGTAAAATGATTTCACTAGTAATAGCAATTTGAGGGTGGTTTCTAAACTTCTTTTGTCCACAAGGGAGAGTGTCTAGCCAGGCACAGAGGCAGAAAGATGCATGAGTGGATAAAATATCAACTAATAAAAGAACTTTAACTTAAACAAATAATAAAAACTTGCAGTGGGCATAGATTTTTTTTATCCAGATTAATCTCACTGTGATCTTGGAATTAATCTAGATAAAAATGGCTCATTTCAGGCGTTCAAGTGCCATCCAAAATAATGCTTTATCAGTTAACTCACGACCTTGGGAAAAGGCAGAAAAAATAGTTCCATCCTCAAGATACTCAGAGATTTTTTAACACAACGCCATGTAAAAGCACACGCAGTCTATTTAAAAGCATGTGCAGGGCCCCCTGCGGCTGATTTTGTGTCTCAGCCTTTAGGGCCTTTAGGCTTTTGCTTAATAAATTATGGTAAACGTCTATGAAAACACTAAAATATTCTAGTAATCCTAGTTCAGCGAATCTTGAAAAGTTTGTTACTATGGGACAGGTAACAGCAGATTGATAGAACTGAACAAAGCGAAAAATTGTCGACACCTGCCAGCCAATCAGAATCCGGTATTCAAATGAATGAAAGAATGAATATATTTATGTATAGAATGTTTACACATAAATTTTTTTTACAGTGTAGAACATTTGTGGACGACAGCATAAAGAAACAATAAACAACACAAACAATAAAATGATGGATGGATTTGGATTATTATAGAAATCCTATTTAATACAAAACCGAAACTGGATATTAATTCTCTTATAAATAAATGTCTGTTTAAGTGGTGCAATGTTTTGCTTTCAGAACTGCAACCATCACTTTAAAAAAAGGAAAACCAATGCGCTCTTGGTGCTCTTTAATTCTGTCAGAAGTGTAGCTTTCATTTTGGTTCAGGGAGGAAGTTATTGGGTCGCTCGGCGCTACTTGCTTGGCATCGCTGAACAGACTTGAGCTCTATGTCACCGTCCTGATCTGAGGAACTACTGGACTCCTCAAGCAGATACTCCCTCTGGCTTTTACACATGTTTTTCAGTCTCTTCCACACTTTCTTGTTTAAAAACATGTACACCAGAGGATTTAGAAAAACATGCATGAAGGCGATGCTTTCCGTCACATGAATGGCAAGGTCAAAGTGTATGCTAATAGCGCAGCCATGAAATACATGAATGTCTTGCAAAGCAAGCAAAAAAATCACAAGAGTGTAGGGGAACCAGAGGAGGAAAAACATGACGGTGAATCCAAATTTCACTCTACACACCTGGTAACTGTTCATCCTCATAGTGGTGACACAATATCGGAGTGGCAAAGAGATTAGCATGATTAAAAACGGTATCAGAAAGCCAACAACAATCATCTGAAATCTTAAATACAGCTTCCATTCATGGTTGTCTTTGAATTGGTAAGTGCAAGTGTTCTCTTCTTGAAATATCTCGACAAAGTTAACATGAACAGCAGCAGCCAAGATGGAAGAAAGCCACACTGTGATGCTCAAAATTACGTTCCTCTTTGTACTGGTGAACATTTGCAGACTGGCGATGAAAAGATTGCTGCTGTACAAGTTGACCATATAAACCAACGTGATTGCCTTACAACCATGGTATCCAAAGACCCACAGACTGCCTGCATGTGCTGCCCAGAAAGGAAGGCTGAGCGTAAACAGGATGTCCGATATGATCATTTGCAGAGGCAACAACTTCCTCAAAGTTTTGTGCTTGGTTACCAAGAACAAAAGGATTGAGTTAGCAACGATCCCAAATGCACAGGTTGTGTTGTAGAAGATGGGAAGAAACGTCAGACTGAATTTCTTCACATGTGTCTTCTTGCAGAGTCCATGTCCATCCGTACTCTCTAAACTGTAATAATCCTCATAGTCATTGATGGTGTCCTCAGGGTTTAAAGCATCCATAGTTTTTTGGAGTTATTCATTGATATTGAAAGAATAGGCTCTTCCAAAAAAATTCCTTTTCGTTTAGTTCAAGAAAATCCCCATTTGTTTGGAAATCTAGAGCAAGGCAAGCATGGTACACATCTGACGAGCTGCAACACTAGGAATCAGAGATGTAGCTTGCAGTTTGGAAAACATTTTTCAGGGTTATGCCTACATCAACAATATAAGAGGAAATGTGCTTGGCTAAGTGCTGGGAGGAGCAGGAAAGGGAGAGACGATGCCTTCACTCGCGCACACACAATCAAATGCAGAAGCCAGTGTTATTTTGGTGCATTCAACAATGTCATAGGTAATAAAAATATTTTTTTTTTTAAAGATTGGGCAGAACTCAAATTCTGGATTCATGATAATGACTCAATGATGGATTTTATTTAGAAAATTAAAAATGCTCATAGTAGGGAAAACCTCAAATAAACTAGAAAGACTGAACAGAGCTTACACTAGCTAAACATCAACAAAAAGCAACAGAGCAGCAGTGTTGTATAAAGTGCTGGGAAGTGGTACTTAAGTAAAAGTACAGTTAGGTCAAATTTTATTGTTTTAATACTGATGATTTTGGCATACAGCTCATGAAAACCCAAAATCCCATCTCAAAAATGTTGCATATCATGAAAAGGTTCTCTAAACAAGCTACTAACCCAATCATCTGAATCAACTAATTGACACCTGCAAAAGATTCCTGGGGCTTTTAAAAAAACTCCCAGCCTGGTTCAAGCCTGGTAAGACTGTTTACCAGAAGAACATCACTGACATCCTCAAGCAAGAGGGTAAGACACAGACAGAAATTTCTGGCTGTTCCCAGAGTGCTGTATCAAGGCGCCTCAGTGTGAAGTCTGTGGGAAGGAAAAAGTGTGGCAGAAAATGCTGCACAATGACAAGAGGTGACTGGACCCTGAGGAAGATTGTAGAGAAGGACCGATTCTAGACATTGGGGGACCTGCAGAAGCAGTGGACTGAGTCTGGAGTAGAAACATCCAGAGCCACTGTGTACAGGCGTGTGAAGGAAATGGGCTACAGGTGGTGTATTCCCCAGGTCAAGCATCCTTTGAACCAAAAACAGAGACAGAAGCTCCTGACCTGGGCTACAGAGAAGCAGCACTGGACTGTTGCTCAAATTTTGCATGTCATTCGGAAATCAAGGTGCCAGAGTCTGGACGAAGACTGGGGAAAGGGAACTGCCAAAATGCCTGAAGTCCAGTGTCAAGTACCCACAGTCAGTGATGGTCTGGGGTGCCATGTCAGCTGCTGGTGTTGGTCCACTGTGTTTTATCAAGGGCAGGGTCGATGTAGCTAGCTATAAGGAGATTTTGGAGCACTTCATGCTTCCATCTGCTGAAAAGCTTTATGGAGATGAAGATTTCATTTTCATTTCACCTGGCACCTGCTCACTGTGCCACAACCACTGGTAAATGGTTTACTGACCGTGGTATTACTGGTGCTCAACTCTCCTGATCTGAACCCCATGGAGAATCTGTGGGATGTAGTGAAGAGAAAGTTGAGAGACGCAAGACCCAACACTCACGATGAGCTTAAGGCTGCTATCGAAGCATCCTGGGCCTCCATAACACCTCAGCAGCGCCACTGGCTGATTGCCTCCATGCCACGCTGCATTGAAGCAGTCATTTCTGCAAAAGGATTCCAGACCAAGTATTGAGTGCATAACTGAACAGAATTATTTGAAGGTTGACTTTTTTTTTTATTATTTTTTAAAAACTCTTTTCTTTTATTGGTCGGATGAAAGATGCTAAATATGCTAAAGAAGCGTACATAGAGCTCAAAAATCAAGGTGTTTAAAGTGAGAAGTTTCCACAGTCAGTAATGGTTTGGAGAGCTGGTGTAGGTCCACTATTTTTTATAAGGTCCAGACTTCCAGGAGATTTTAGAGCACTTCATGCTTCTCATTGCAGAGAAGCTATTTTAAAAGCATGATTTTATTTTCCAGCAGGATCTGGCACATATCTACAAGGCCAAAACTCACTCACTCTCTTTGACTTACAAAGTGATTTTTTTTAAATGACATGTTTTGTGGGCGGGCTCAAATTCTGTACTGTGCTTCATAGTGTGACCACGGCTTTACAGGTTTATATTTTTAAAAAATATATTTAATTGTTAAATATTGTAAAAATATATTATATTTTTACAATTGTAGGCATATGTTTATTTCCAAAAGCATACCATTATTATTTCTAATGCAATTTTTGCTTATTAATGCATATTTTACAGAAGCAAAATGTACATTACAGCTTGCTATAATGGTAATAATGCTCTGACTGAACTCACTTCAACATGGCCCCCAATACATTATTGGTTGCTAGAATTAACAAATGCGTGGCGGATTTGTTTTTATTATTATTAAATATTTGCTTAATTTTTCACAAAATACTTTAAACTGAACGAATGGTTTGCTGCTATTCTGTTCCTTTATTTAGGCGTGATTATCATATGAATATTCAAAAAGTCTCCGCCCTCCTCGTTAATATTAATGTATTGTATCCTCGCAGCGTACACGCGGTGCAGTATGGGAACGAAAATGGAAGGGTAAAGGGTTGAAAGGTTGAAGATAATGTTGTTCCAATAATTAAAACATCACAATGCAAAGGATAAGTATATTTAGCAGTGCTGTTCGAGCGATTGAAGCAGGATCCGGTGGATTTTACCATTTGTCATGCCCAAAGCACGTGATGAAGATTCCTTTAAGAAAACTATATCAGCCCAGTGCAAGGCACTTTACTTGTTACAGTTTACAACACAGGACTCTTCTAAATGTGTCTGGACAAGATGTGAGCTCCTTTCTTCAAGGATTAATAACTAATGACATGACTCTTCTGGAAGAGGATTCACGCGGTGCTATGTACGCTCATATACTCAATGTTCAGGGCAGGACACTGTATGATATTCTCATTTACAGGTAATATACAGCATTTAACACGTTTTTTTGAAACCGTACAAATAATGTGATTTGCAGATGCTAAAGTGTTAAAAGCGTTGCTAGGATGGTGTAGGCGCGGCCTGAGACAGCGTTATCTTTATGCTCCAGAAGGTTTTCTGTACTTTTTAGTTGTTCATTAGCATTTCACCGTGACGTCGACATCTTTGTTAATGCATATGTATGAGAAGCTTTTTTAGTTCCCGTTATAGAAATATTGAAATAAGTTTTTTTTTGTTGTTTTTACCTAAATTTCGTTTGTACACTTAATTTGTAAATACGCTTATATTGTAAAGTGTTGTTTTATTTAATTTTGAAAATATAATTGGTCTTATTAAATATTTAAATTAATTTAGTTAACTTTCTTGTTATGTTTTTCTATTAAAAGTGTATTAAACAACTAACCAGTAGCCTACTAATAACAGTTATTGAATGAATTCAGCTGGTTTATTGTTCTAGACTTTTGGAGAACTAAGCACAGATCTCATGTGGACGTAGCTTTCTCACATCCTTCTGGCTCTTCATCTCAAACACACGTTATGATGTTTAAATCTGGGCTCTGTGGGGCCATGCCCCACTCCAATGCTTGTTCTTCTTCACGCTTAAGATAGTTCTTAGTAATTCTTAGTGTTTGAGGTCATTGTCCTGCTGCAGAATAAATCTGGGTAAAATCATAAGCCTCCCTGGTGTGTCTGCTGGGTTTCCTCAGCATTGAGGACCCCTGACCAAATGTCCAACTTGCTGAAATGCAGCCCCAAACATTAAAGGAACATCCATCGTGCTTCACT
This sequence comes from Danionella cerebrum, assembly GCA_007224835.1. NCBI lineage: Eukaryota > Metazoa > Chordata > Actinopteri > Cypriniformes > Danionidae > Danionella > Danionella cerebrum. The sequence continues at coordinate 28,675 of SRMA01024390.1, forward strand.
GTTGCCTGCAGAGACTCATAAAGACAAAACTTATGCGCTGCTGTTGAGTAGTCTGTTCTTCTCTGTGGAAAATACATTTTGAGTTGCTTCAGTTCCATCAACTTTCCACACTCAGTGATTGCTTAGTGTGCCATGTCATTGGCTGGGGTTGGTCCACTGTGTTTTCTGAAGTAATTTTAGCACTCTTTCTGGGAATTTTAGTGCACTTCATGCTTTCTGCTTTCTTCTTTTAGATGTAGATTTCATTTTCCTACAGGATTTGGCATCTGCACACTGTGCCAAAGCTACCAGTACCTGGTTTAAGGTCCACGTCGTCGCTGTTCTTATTTGGTCAGCATACTCACTTCACCCTAACCCCATAGAAAATCCCAGGGTTATTGTGAAGAGGCAGATGGAATAATCCAGACCCAACAATTTAGAAGAGCTGAAGGCCTCTATCAGAGCAACCTGGGCTGTTATAACACCTAAAGGTGCTATAGACTTACCATGCCACGCTGCAGTAATGCAGGCCAAATGTTTTCAGTGCTGCACATGCTCATACTTTTCATGTCCATACCTTTTATAGTTCTTTCTTTGCATCGGTTTAAGGTAGTATTGTTGTTTCATGAGCTAACAATTTTGGCATTTTCATTAATATTCACTAATAAACATCATATGAGCACTTGAAATATGTTTCAACACTTAAAATATGAGCTAGGTGAGAAATGAATGCATACATTATACAAGTTTTACTTTTTACATTTTTAATTACTGAAATGAATCACTTTTTAAAATTATATTAAATAATTCTGCCTTCGACCCCTCAGCCTGAAATGTAAAATGTAAACCTCTGACTTATTGTTTTGATGCAATACAAACCAAAGAGTGTAAGGGTGTTTTTAGCACAATTTAAACTGCTCACAGTTTAATGCTTTTAAGAAGACTGTGTTGAATTTGTAAATACGAGATCAGCATAGCATACGCTTAATCAACAGAACAATGTCTTTCCCTTTAGCTGCTTGTACTAATGTTACCCATGTTTTGCCAGTTAATCTAATCCAGCTTTTAGTGTTTACAACATTTTTGTCAAAAACACAAATGCATCGCCACCTTGTGTCCCTGAGCATGTTTTTTTCAATAAATTCCATCTATGGTAATAGAGCGATTCTAAATGTTCATATTAGTGTTAAAATCCCTTTAATATGAATGACTTCTGAGCCATTCAAATCTAAACAGATCGATAAACATTTCTACTCAACTCATTTGTACATAATCGGAGTGTATTCATTCCTTAGATTTTGAGATGGACTCAAATTTACAAATGATTAAAAACATGCACATTTTGCAGAAAACATACCATGAACAGCAAATATTATTTATCAAATAATAACTGTGCATTCAAATAACAAATTGAAAAAAAAGTGTTTCTGAGATACTTTTGATGTTAGCTTTGTATTAGACAATACTCATTAATATACAGTGCAATAAATAACAAAAAAGATCAGAACAGGAGAATAGAACATATAGAATAAGGCATAAATATATATGTAAATTTATTTATAAATTCATAATAATATAAAATCCCAAACTAGTTACTATAAAAACTATTTACAGTGCAACAGTTTTGTACTGCACTCAAGAGCTGTGAGAGTTCCTGTCCACAACAACACAAAGATGCACTTCACAAGCCTTACACATGAAGGGGACTCACTTTCCACACACTTTCTTTGCCTCTGTTTGAGCCTGATGTCCCTTACAGATGGCAACAGGGAGGTTATGGGATGTTTAGAAGAGTATCAGAGTCCAAGACCAAAGTTTTTGTCGTGGTTCACGTCAGAAGTGTTGTTAACACCCAATGTCTGGATTATATTTTTCTTGTGTAAGCTTTTTATGGATTTTTTGAAACTTTTTACTGGATTTCTGCGCACACCCACTCATGAAAAAAATGGATATTTGTGAACAGCATTATGGCTTCATGCCCAGGAAGAGCACTACTGATGCAATTTTAATGGAAAAGTGTAGAGATGGTCAGAAGGAGCTGCACTGCGTCTTTGTGGATTTAGAAAAAGCGTATGACTGTGTGGGGAGAGAGGAGCTATGGTCCTGTATGAGGATGTCAGGAGTGGCAGAGAAGTACGTCAGAGTAATTCAGGATATGTATGAGAGGAGTATGACAGCAGTGAGATGTGCTGTAGGTCAGACAGAGGAGTTCAAGGTGGAGGTGGGGCTACATCAATTGGCTTTGGATGTGCTGAAAGAGGACATGAAGTTAGTTGGTCCAAGAGTAAAAGATACTGAGGACAGAGTTAGGTGGAAACAGATGATTGGCTGTGGCGACCACTAAAATGAGAACAGCCGGAAGTAAAAGGAGAGGATATGCAAGTCTAACTCCTTTTGTTTTATATGCAAAAATAATTTTTGCTTATTACAGTTTATGTGGTTTTACCAGCATTTAAAAATTGAGGCAAATGCGATCGCCAGCTCTCCTGTAGGTCTTAAAGGGTTAAAATGCTTTTGGTACCAAGTATTATTGTCTAATCAATGTTTTTAGACTGGAACCTAATGGAATTATTTTCATATTCAATTGTTTTTTGGTTTCAGCAAAAGTCTGTTAAATTAAAGACATCATCGAGTTATTTAATGGAGGTTTTCATGTTTTGCAGTTTAAAAGGAAGCCCAAATGGACTGAATGGTGTACTCCTGGAGTGTGACACCTCCGTACAAGACTCTATCATGAAACTTCTGAAACTATACAAGATCCGGCGGAAAGTGAGCTTCAGCTTATGTCCCAGTCTCTCGTTGTGGGCTCTACTACCACAAAAGGAAAATGGCGCTCTTGAAAAGCCTGAGGTTACTGCTGCAGATAAAGTGTTGGTTTTGGAGAAGGACCCGAGAACTGAACTCATGGGCTGGAGAATGATCATCAGTGGTCAGGAAAACCCGCATGAGATCATCTCTGCTTGTCGACAGGACAAAACAGAGGATTACCACAAACATCGATATGAAATTGGTATGTAGTGGGCTGCAAAGGGGTCTATTAGACATTTGTCTTTTTATTTTAATTTATGTCTTTTACATAATATTTAGTTTAAATTGTACAAGCTACGGATCGTAATTAATTTTTTATTTTGAAAGTTTGCATAATTTCTTGCATTCCAAAACTGTTGAAATACAGGATCGCTAGAGAAAAATCCAAATAATTTCATTCATGTTCTATCATGTATGTTCAGATTTAATAACAAAAAAATGGAAATAGTGAAAAAAAATGAAGTCTATTATTTAATACTCATCGTTAAGCTTGGTAAATACTCTGAAGACTTCCCCTCAGATTAAAACCATCATTTTATGAAACAACTGTGGGACAAAATAAACATTTATTCAAAATATAAAAGGTTTGTAATGCTTTTTTCACCGCAGGATTGCCAGAAGGAGTCAAAGACCTTCCTCCAGGTGAAACTCTTCCTCTGGAGTCAAACCTCGTCTACATGCAGGGCATTAGCTTTAGCAAGGGATGCTACATCGGACAGGAGCTAACTGCTAGAACTCACCACACAGGGGTGATAAGAAAACGCCTCATGCCTGTGCTGACATCTGCTCCGGCTGAAGAGTTAACCTCGGGGGCATCTCTTGAGAATGAGGGGGGGAAACCGGTGGGCAAATACAGGTCAGGATTACACATGCTAGGACTTGGCCTCGTAAGGCTAGCACATGCTAAAGAAACACTCAAAATGAAGACCTCTGACAGTGCTGTGGTGAGCGTACAAGCAAACGTGCCTGAATGGTGGCCAAAAAATGGAAAGGATAACTTAAATCATAAAGTCTGAAAGGTCAAATTTGTACAATTATTTAATATTTACCCGTGTGTAATAAAGTTTAAAATGCATTATCTTCTAAAACAAACTCATGTTTTTTTTAAGAATGTTGGAAACTAGAAACCACTCACATTGTTGGGTGAAGACGAAACAGGATTATTTGATAAAAAATAAGATAGAATAGTACGAAACACCCAGACAATATTTAATGAAATCAGTTAATTGTGAAGCTACTTTTAATCGGAAAATTCTGGAGAGTTTTATACGTATTCCTTTGAAAAAAAGCTTCTTATTTCTCTTATCCTACTTTTCCATTTAGCAGGTGCTTTTGTCTTAAGTGACTTACGAACTTACGCAAGAGAAAAAAAACAAGTAATTTGCAACAAGGTCAGTTAAATATCAGATATGCTCATGAATGAGGTTCTAGCAGATTAAATTATTTAAGTGCTTTAGAATTTTTTTTTTTTAAATACGGAAGTACTCTCAAAAAAGTAGTTACTTTTAAAAGTTGTGAGTCTGGGCAGGACGGACCCAAAATCGGCCCCCAAACGATTACACAATGTATTCAGCAGGAGACGACACATGAGAGGATATTTACGAGGATCTAAGAGGATATTTATCAATTAAAGTAAATCACCGTAGCCTGCATGAAGAAAAAAACTGTTAAAATATTTGGTCTTTATATTTCCAATATTCCTAATATAGTACTCAGACTTGGCCACAGTGCCACAATTCTCATAATGGAGCAAAATCTGGTGTCAAACCAGATCTTTAGGCAAGTGTTTAATGAAGATTGCTGTTTACAAAGTACAAATTTAAGATTAGGCCACACATCTATTTAAATTTAAAAAAGGTAGCAAAAATCAATCAGGTATAGTTTAAAACAATTATCAGGTTTGTGTGAATTTCTCCAAAAATCTCATGAAATCATGAATGACTAGTGAACTAGATTACCTTTAGGAATACATTTAGGGATGATCGTGGTGCTGCCCAGATGACCTACCCTCCACAGTCACCGGGATGGCAATCGAGATGGTTTGGGGTGTCTGGGAATGGAGAGTGAAAGCAAAAGGGCCGACAAGTGCTAAGCATCTCGGGGAACTCCTTCAAGACTGTTGGAAGACCAGGTGACTACCTCTGGAAGTTCATAAAGAGTGTGCAAAGCAGTAATAAAAGCAAATGTTTGAAGAACCTAGAATATGACATATTTTTTATGCCATTAGTGTACAATTACATAAAATTCTACAAATGTCATAGTCAAGAAAATAAAGAAAACTATTTAAATGAGATATATTCAGTACAGACCAAAAGTTTGGAATCATTTTATATTACCACGCTCACATTTTTTTATTGTATAATGGTCTAAGTGTGTTGACGGTGTTTTTGTTCACTGCAGTGTGCGCAGAACTTAAATACTCTGTGGAAAAAATGCTGTAAACAAAGAATGCTTTAAAAAAAAAAAGTGTTAGGTCGTTTTAAGCAGTGAACGTAACCAGAGGAATTGATCCTGGTTTAAGGCAAAAGAAGTTACACGAAATACTGGTATGATTTTACTTTTGTTCAATTATTTCTGACATTTTTTACACCTGCCTAAAACGTATAAATTCTCTAATATCCTTGTAATTGCGGCTCTACCACTAATGCATTTGTTAAAAGACTTTATTGAGCCAAATACAGTAGGATTTGTTATACTATAGTGCGTACGGCCTCTCTGATCTCCTGTAGCAGATCCTCAGGCTTGAAGCTCAGCGCTGCAGCATCCAGTCTCTTAAAGTCTTCATTATTAAGCATGCACTCCAATATATGCAGCACCCTCTGGAGGTCAAAGGCTGCATGATGAGGGCCGAGAGCACACAGATGTTCAGCGAGGAGGTCGTGGCTACGCTCTGTGTTTCTGGGACAAGAGTTCAGAAAGGATATCCGATTGTTCGCTATGGTTTTAAGAAAAGAAGCAAACTCGCCGTAGTCGATTCCTGTGCATGACTTCATGATCACCTGCAAACATGAAATTAAGTCATTCATCATTAGCACCCAGCAAATCTGATATCAATATTACAAACACGAGTGAAATGAAAAGATGAAGTCAAATAAAAGCTCTGCAGTCATATGAGCAAAGTGTTTCATCCCTTCACAAAAATATCTGAGTAATTGGTAGCACTGATTTAGGCTGACTTAAGCTGCATTGTTGTAATATTCCGCTTTACTCTATTTCTTTGTGCTTTAAGGGGAAGAACCCCAGGAAAAGAAGATTAAAGTATACATATTTTACTTAGGAAGAATTCTGGATCATACCGATTCCTACTTCCATCTTCCTTTTGTCCAACAGCTTAAATATGGGTGGGCGATGTCTTTTTTTGGGAGGCAACCGGAGATCCCAAGGCTGCCTCATGCTCCTCTAGGTACTCGGGACTCCTGTTGCACCTGTCTTTGTTTAGTCCTGTAGGCTTCATCCTAATAAGGAGCATGTGTCTTGTCCTAGAGAGTTACTTGTAATCAGGGAGAATATTTTTACAAATAGTTTACTGATCATCTTCTCTATGATTTTTACAAGTATTACTCTTCGATGTTGAATCGTATTATTTTTAGTTCTTAGTAATAATAAATTAATATCAGACTGAAATATATATTTCTAACAGTATCCCCATTCACTTTCTGTACTTTTAAGGGAGCTACATGAGAATTACTCATGTGATCTTGCGTTACAGAAAGGAAATTGAGATTATGGCTTATGATAATAAAAACAAGGAATAGCGGAAAATGTAAGATATTACTCTCTTAGTAGCCACTGCTATTTTATAAAATACAAAGCAGTTCGGCGTTTCACTTTATAAAAAAATTTTTAATTTGTTAATTGCAAACCAAAAACAAAAATGATCTGAATATGTGTCAAGCTTAAAAGTTTCTTTTACAGTTATTTACTTCATCTAATTCTCATTATTTGTTTTAATGTATTTTGACTGTGCTTTACATTTTTATTTTTACAATACTGTGTGTTTATTTAATTATCACTTGTGTGCAGTACTTTTGTCGTGTTTTTCACGCACATCATGTATGTAGTCTTTATCACAAATGAGAGCCAATCATAGCTCTTCTTCCTGAGAAGATTGGTCACACTGGTATTTTGAGGCATAAAGCCGCCAAATAAACCGATGCATGGTTTCCTGCAAGAATGCGCCTCAGTTGAAAGTAGGACGACCAATGAAAGCTGGCTCTTTTGATGAGGTGAGTGGTACTAAAAGAATTGCTTGGTGGCGCTCAAACCACATTTTGATAGCAATTTTGTACAGGAAACAGAAAAGAAATAACGCGCCACAAATACTGTTTTCTCCACAATTTTGTCAAACAGCTCCCTGTGATCAGCCACCTACAATATAGAGCGGAAGGATCTTTTCCTCACGTCTGCCATTTTTGTAGCATGAAGCCAGTGTTGCCATGATAACACATTAAACAACACCAACCAAAAGAAACTACAACTAAGCAAATTATTTTAGTTTTTTGTTCTTCTATTTTATTAGTATTCGTTTTTGTATTCATTTTTTTTGTATTATTAGTATTTTGTAAATATTTAACCCCAAAACAACTCAAGCGTGACTTGGTGGAAACAAGAATACAAACAAAATGGCTGCTGTGCCGATGTGATGACACCTTGCACTCTAACTGCTCGAAGTGCATGAGCTCTAAGCGTTATTTATTTAATTCTCCGCCATTTTGCCCTGGAGTGCTACTGTTGTACTGTAAACGCCATCTTCAGGCAGGGAGTGTTATTTCATCCATATTTCCATGACCTAGGGAAAGAGCACCCTGCTGACGAGCTATACGAAGATTTCGGGGAATCTCAATTCGGTTCTGTGTATAGGGCCCTTAAGCCTTGTGGGCAATCCAACATGTAGTTTGCGCACCTAACAGGTGGGAAATACCTTGTAGACAAAGTTATTAGTTTTCCAAGTTATTTAAAATATGGGACGGGCAAAATTCAGAGGTTTTTTTTTTTCATAATTGAAAGGCCTAAATGATGAACGAAAAAAAGAGTCTCATCACCTGACAGTGCTGATGCCAAGTGTCCATGGTATCACGCCACTCCTGAATTTCTCTCTGAACGGAGGAAAGCTCATCTTGAAGAAACTGCCACATGACGTCTAAGTTACAGCCATTCAGCCAGTTGTGATTGATGGAAATAGTATCTTCCTGTTATTGAGAGATGATTCATTGCAGTAATTTAATTAGATGAATGTCAACAAACCTTAAAATGAAAACATAATTTAACATGCTCAAATTCCACAAGGATTTTAAACTTTAAAATACAAACTCACTTCCATTTTTTTTATGTTGGTGAACAAATCTCAAAAATCCTTTGTTTACACAGTTTACATTGATGAAATTGTGACATTCAAACCAAAAGGGGATGTTATCTGCTGGAGTCCAGTGGCTACTTTCAAGTTGCTTAGCAATGACGATTACATAAAAAAAATAACACTTCTATATGTGTTGGATGCCACAACACCACAAAACCCCCTTTTAATGAGATATTTACTTATATATATATATATATATATATATTGGTCTCTGTCTGCTGAGAACTACAACCTGAACCATTTACTTGATTTTCCACCACAAAAGGGTTAATTTACAGTTTTTAGGTAACTTTCTGTTTAAAAAAACTTGCAATACAGCATTCCTAGACATCATCAACGTCACCAGGTTCTGTAAAAAATCTGAGACCTATCCAATCACTGAGAGATTTTGTGAATGGTTTAAATGGTATAAATATGCATGAATGTATTGGTTTCATTCAAAATCCAAATATTCAGGTGGATCTGAAAGAGCATTTATCAAATCTTTTGATGAAGGAAACTAATAAAAGTATTAATATGCATAAGATTGGAGTCTATCTGTATCTGTAGTCCCAGACGACAGTCTTTTTCCTCCTGCTACCAGACATTTCTGCACAACTGCAAAGGCAGCAAACCAATTTACATCCTTTAAATACAATTGACCTTTATAATTTTGCTGGCTGCAATACTTTAATCCATGGAAGTAAACATATATGTGAATTTTTGCCTCATTTCGGTACCACGATATCTGCAGGTCTTTGATTGTGCTCCCACTGCTGACAGTGATCACCAGAGGCCGGAATGAACAAAATCGAGAAGTATCTGATCAAATCCACTTCTACGCACTTAACTGAAGCACACTCTCCGTCATTGAACAACAAGAGCTCCCAGGCATCTCATTAATTCTTTAGTTAACATTTATTTTACTATTTATAACTAAAACATGTAAACATTTGCATATTCTAGTATGATTATATAAATATTAGACTCTTATTAAAGTATATAAAACCTTAAACCATTCTAAACCCGTTTTTTAAAGTCTTTGATCAAATCTGGTCATTTTGTGTCCAGCAAAGATCCAAAAAGCATGCGTTTACTCCTAGTGAAAGACATGATAAGGTACTTTGAGATTATTTAAGTGTTAAAACGCATGAAAGGTAATAATTTTGAGTGTTATGCTCAGCTCCTCAGTATTCTTAAGATTTTTTTTTATTGATAGGACCGTAAAGAGATAGACAGGAAGTGATATAAAGAGAGGAGGTGGGAAATGACCCCTATAACACGGTCGTATTTAGAGAAACAGAGTTAATTCTGAAAAAGAGTAAAAAATGGTTATTTATTAATAATTTCTAATCTTATAAATAATAATTATTTATTATGTAAACTGCAGATCATGAAACGTAAATATATATTTACCTCATAAATAGGCATCTAATACGAGACCTTTAATCAAGTATTACTCACCAAATTGTAAACCTGGTGATGCCAGCCACTAGGCACAAATATGATCTCCCCGGCTTCCTGAATGATCTCTAATGGCTGGCAGGCCTCCTCGAACTGAGCATACAGACTCTTGTCATGAAGATCGGGTGCTGTGACATCATAAGCCAGGTTGCCATGACAGTCCCGCAGGAAATCCTCCTGGCCTGGAGGGTACAGTAGCCATTTCTTACGCCCACAGATGTTGGCAGACCAGCTGTAAGAGCGAAACACATCTGCATGGAAGGGAGTCCTGGAAGGGAGCAAATTGGTTAATTTTTAGCCATCCTTTTATAGATGCCACACGAGACAAAAAAAAAGATGTTTGTTAGAATTCACTTTTTTGCTAAATCAAACATCAACAATGGATGCTTTTTAAATCAATATGTTTGTTATGTGTCTCTCTGAATTAGTTAAGTTTGGCTGTTTGAATGATTCAGAGTCTCTCTCTCTCTGTGTGTGTGACTTGCAGACGGTACATGTATGACTGCCCATGTTTCCTTTAGCCTATTTACATCTGATGAAACATATTTTTTTACTATTGTTCTCTCGTCTTTGCCATATTCGACAAAATCCAAATGTCTCCAGAAAGCTGCGCTCTGGTCACGCTTAGAGTGAAAAACAAAAAGTCACGCCCTCCTCTAACTTTGGCGATCACTGATGGGATATTTACACAAGGAGCAGTTTATTGATTTGGATAATTGCTCCAGAAATGCCTTCACATCCATAAACAGGTAGTTTGCCAGGCCTTTTGAAATAATAATACAACGGGATTATTTAAATGAGAAACCAAAAAAAAAAACACGGTTCACAAGGGCGTATCGAGTCAAGAACGGCGTACTGTTTGGATCGGAATACCTAGTTACAACATGTTTCCAATTGTTTTTCCGGTGACCACAGTGCCAGTTGCATTGATTTCATCATGGATATCATCCCACGTAGTCCAGGGCTAGTTCCTAATGGTTCTCATGATCACCGAAATACCACAAGGGAATTTGTATGAAGCCTGAGAGCGGAAGAGATTGGCCCTTGTTTTGTGTAAAATTTCACCAGCTGTTGCTACCGCCTCATAAAACTGCTTGTGATACTCTTGTAGCCTTGTCTGAATTGTGTTGGTCTAGAGTCCTGCCCCCTTCATCCTCGAACAGCATGCTGGAATTGACTTGGATTGATTTCCACTCTAGACAGATGCCTTTTATACAGGTAATGGTTCATAAAATAACCTTATCTATAAAGAGCCATAATTCTGGTCTCCTATATAAGTTCATTATATCTCACTGTTGGAATAATTAGCTACATACCAGATAAATAATGGACTCAATTTCTTTGTCTATGGACAAAACTTCAAATACTTTTATTTCCAGCAGTAAAAATGATCAAAATGTGCCTTTTCCATGTCTAATAGACATGGACTATGGGTCAATTCATACTTTACCAGGAGCCTTTGGGTCCCATGTAGACGAAGCGATAATCATTCACTTCAATGGTGTCCCAGTATTCATTCAGCCAATCAGACGAGAAGTAAATTGGAGTCTTGTAAGCATTGTGTTCTGGGAATTTCCTAAAATTAAAGAATATAAATGAAAATGCAATATATGCACATCTTAATTAGTGTGGCTTATGGTTACGGAGGAAGACTAAACACACTACAATTTGGTTGAACTGCCTTTTTATTTCAACACACTATAGACACAATATAAATGTTAACATATCTGTACCTTTGCATATGCCAGTCTTTAAGGTAAAGGATTCCCCTGGGTGAGGAATGACCATTCTGAATGCTCTCCCTCCAGTACTGGATGAACTCTTTGAAGGCAATGATCTGCTTCGGGTTGGAGTTGTATTCTTTAACACTGCAGTTTGCCACAGGAACTGGAGTTTGATCTTGGAAATTAAATTTAAGAAAACTTTATAGTTTAAGTCAAATATTCCATTATTTTTTACAATTTACTATTAATGAAATCTAAGAGTACAATTACAAACCAGTTGCACAATGCTCTTATACCTTGAAACTCCTTGAAATTGCAGCAGTGAACAGCATTAATGTGATGTACATATAGCACATAATTCACAGAGAGAAAACCTGTGACTGATCAGGAACAAGCAGATTATAAAAAATCAATAGACAGATTTGAGACTGAGAGTTGATCTGCTGCTGAGCTTGATCTGTTCTGTTTGATTAGCAGCATCCACATCAGATGAAGATGCGTCTCTCTTTTAATCCCTAATATACAATCTTACACACAGGTTTTGAGTGACAACTTAAGATCCTCATAGCTTTAATCATCTTTAAAAAAAACAGGATTGCTGCACTTATTGCTCACTTACACCAAAATCATTCTGGTCTTTTTGAGCATTTTTTACTACTTTACAATTTGCTCTAATAATAATTACAATAATTATAATTATGTGGTAATATTATTATTATTATTTTTACTGTTATAACAATTGTGCCGGAACATTGAAAAACACAGGTCTTGTACTTACAAGGGTTGTCCCTTCTTTTCACCACTAGATAGCACCGATTTGAAGTCTGTAAAATTAAACCGAAACATTTTCTCCCATTTTCATTTGAATTCCCTCACAAATTATCACAGCTCTTGAAATATTGGTTTAAAACCTTAAAAACTAATAACCTTTCTGAAACCTACACATGTTTAAAATCAAAATCAAACAATAGCTGTGTCATTCCTACATAAATTCAAAACAGCCGCTGTGGTTGGCACATGCACCAGAGCATGCAGACTTCTAAGGGTTAATTGAGCTGAACACAAGCTTTAAGCAGCCAAAAAAATGTTGAGAATATTCATGACTGAATTATGAACCCAGAACTAAGAGCTTATTCTTATTAACTTACCATTTCCCAAGTGATTCCCCAGCATGCTTTATATTATTTTTTTAAAGAATTCCCATTTCATTCTTATTTTAAAATGTAATGTTTCCGGCTGCTTTAAGTATGTAGATGACACTTTCACCTCAAATACAAAAACATTCTTTATTGCAAATCAAGTTCCTGCAAAATAACTGTTGTGCACATTTGGTGATCTCTGCAATAACTGAACATTTCATTGTATGTAACTTTCCTGTTTCCAAAAGCATCAAATGGTTACAAAACTGCTCTTGTGTAAGAACCTTTAGTCTGTTTCACTTGCAACCCTTTACAACTGATTTATGCCTGTCACTTAATAATAAATTATTTATGTAATTTTATCATTTTTACAGCAGCGATCACCAGAATTGTATTTTCCAAAACGTCCTTAATTTACATCCCTTGTATTAAAATCAGTTATGCCATTTTAAGGGTTAAATATGAATCAGTCAATGGTTACAATTTATTTGTCTATAAAATATGATAAAATCATTAAAATTAAACTCCCTCCTTTATACAGAAATTAATAAATTCAAGCAATATGCAAAAATGCATGTATTTACTCACCAAATTCATGCAGAAGCCTTTGTAAATTTGGCTTTCCTTCAGGAGTAACCCAGTTTCGTCTGCAGCTCCATTCTTCAGTGAATTTCTTGGAGAGCATGCATGGTTTGTTTTGCATCAGGTACTTTTTGAAGAATTTGGAATATGGAATTTCTTTCTCGATATAATCGATGAAGTGGGATGAGAGGTGCTGCTGGTGGACTTGTATGGGCAGTTTAGCCAAACTACAGCAACTATGAAAGGTTTCCCTGTCCATGGCATTCCTCAGTAAACATATAACGGAGAAAATACACCGTAATATAATATTAATAGAGTGTTAATAGACATTTTGACAGCATCGTGGCTCAATGACAGACTGGCTAACTTCGATATTTTTAAAAGAGCAACTAATATTACAATGGTGCAACAACAGCTATTTATTTAAGTAAAATGTCCGTACGACTCGATAATCATTTTTAGATAGTAAAAATTGAAAATAGCAAGGATTTTGTGCGCCAGGTTCTACAAATATCTATCAAGTTGCCCACCCGGGGTGAAATCCGTGTGCACACCGATTTAAGCATTTGTTTTTCTTCGATAAATAATTAATTAGGAGAAGAGATAAAATGGTTTATCTAAATATAACGTACGTATATATAAATATTGAAATCTACACGCTTTTAAGAGGTGTTTGAGCATTTAATATCCTTTCGTCCAATGAGCGGAATCTTTATTCCACCACTTTGTTGCACGTCGGTGTGTAAACATAACCGCACGTAACACTTCCGTTTTTGGAGCTGTCTTGAGAACGCGTCGATATTTATAGATTTTCTTCATATGGTTAAATGGTTGGTATAGTCAACGAGTTTTAGAAGCATATGTATTGTGTCCGGTACCCTGTGTCCTGTGGAAAATATTTAAAATTCAATGTTTACAATGTGACGTAACGCTTATTTATTATCGTTGCTTATGCTGCGTCACACTTTGGTGTAACTGTTTGCTGCCATTTGCAAATAAAATCATCCGTAAAGGTATGAGAAGAATAATTTTGCTTGTGTTTTATTTATGTCACATAAATATGTGCCACGTATAGTACTTTTCACGAGCTGCCCGTTCATTTTTTGTTTACTTATTAATTTATCACATACTGTTTGAACATACTTGATGTGTATAAATAGTATTATTGTAGTAATATTATTAGAATAAAAGATTGATCTCAAAATTCAGTTTACTTTATTCAAGAAACCCAAAGAAGGGTGATTTGCACTTGTATTTCGCTAAGTATTTTCATAATGTGCTTGACAGGGAAGAGCCAAATCATCTGAAAAGATGTCCCAGGAGCCCTCAATTCACACCTGGCCTGGCTCCTACTACATCAACAGTGACAAGCGCTGGGCCAGTGGCATCCTCTCCCTAACCCACAGAACCCTTTGCTTCACCTCTGAATTGAACCAAGAGCCTCTGATGAGCATGAAGCTCTCGTCCATCATGGAGCTCAAAATGGAGTCCTCCAGCTTCATCTTCAGTGCTCTTACTGTGCTGGAACAAGGGAACATCAAACATTGGTTCAGCTCGCTCAGACCCTGTCGAAGCTCAGTCTATCATGTCCTCGAGCACTTCTGGAGGGAGCGTCTGCTGTCACCTACTGAGCCCCGTGGAGCTGAGGCTCCGCTCAGCAAAGGCCAGGAGCTAATCAGCCTGGTTTCTGGAGCCCAGAGGAGACTTGAGGACACTGGGAAAGTACTGAATCACCAGGGGGAGCAGTTTGATAACATGATTCAGGGACTGGACAAGATTGAATCGGATTTGAGCATAGCAGATAAGTAAGTTATGGTTATGGATTTTGCCAACCCAAGCATTTTCCATCTTCATGAACATGTCTTTAGGCAGCAGCACCAACCTGTGTTGTCGTAAATAAGTAATACTGTTGATTAATGTGCATTTTATTTTCCACACAGGCTTCTGTCTCAACTTGAGTGTCCATCATGGTGGCCATTTGGCAAACTTCCTTGGAAGAGCCAACAGGAGGCCAAATCTGAAGCAGCTGCCAAAGCCTCTTACTCTAAAGCTTCAGGAAAGAGTCAAAAAGCCATTGTCAGTATTCCAGTTATTGTCTTCCATGATGTAAACACTGGAAACATGAAACCAGGCTCCCTGACTGTGCTGGTTTCCTCTCTCGAAGTGCGGGAAGCAAATGGACAACTCCTCCATTGCTTTGAGAAGGCAGAAGTGGATGATATCCATGTTTACAACCCGTATGAGATCAGCATTCGCCAGCGGTTCATCGGAAAACCAGATATCTGTTTCCGAGTCCTGTCTGCCAGGATGAGCGAGGCTTTATCTGTGCTGGAGATGCAGTATAAAAAGAAGATCGAGGTCACAAGTGACTTTGCTGCTTTTCGGACTTCTGCAGCCACACCAGAAAGCCCAGAAGCTGGAGGAAACATCTGGGGTGCAGGTACGCTTGGAAATCATGGCTATGCAGGGCATCATTTATATAGGTTTCATTTTAGAATGAGCTCAGGGCTGAGTGGTGAGCTCCGTAGAAATGTTCTTGGTTCAAACATTGGAGGAGGTCCTTCTTGTACAGGGTCCTTCCACTGTGCAAAACAGGAACTCCAGATCAAAAGGTAACCTTGTATAGTTTACAGGAGTGAGTATGGCTGACCAGCTTTCATTGGTCAATCTCATTGCAAAATAACAATTTCTTTGTCGTTGGCACTACTCGTTCGGTCAGATGTGAGAGCTCTTGTTGGCACTCATGGTTTTCCATCGGTGCGCGTTTTCGCAAAAGAATTGGTGTGTAGAGGCCTTGAGACAAAGTGGTCTTTCCTTCCATTCCTAGGGATACCAAGTAGACCAAATCCATCTATAGGTCTTTAAAAGCTATTTAATTCACAAACATATGACACATAACATTAATATCACAGCATTAATTAATCTTTGAAACCTTTTTTTATTGTTTATTTATTTAAAATTCTAAAATCTTCTAGGAGTGACTCATTTCAGCTTGTTCTTCAGAATCATTCAGCTGTTTCATTCATTGTAGAGTTGTCCCAATTCATAGGCGTAGATTTTCAGTGCTTCATCTTAAATCTCAGTTTCAAGGGCTAAACTTAGGCATAGAGGTAAGGCTTGGGGGAAAGGGTAAGATAAATTAAACGTGTGTGGCTTGACAATGGTTATTCAACCTTTCCACGCTATGTTTGCCAGTATTTTTTATCCAATAGGAAGAGTAGGGTCTCCACGCTTACCCAAATTTTACGTGTTGAGATTTAACCACCTCTGTGTCTATCAATGATGTCCACCAATGTGAGAATTCATGTTTAGTCAAGAATAGAAACATACTTTGCTTTGCTAAGTCTGCCAAGTGGGCAATGAACCAATTAAAATGGGAGTTTTGTTTGTGTGTCAAAACTACTGATAGCACCAAGTGTGTCTCACATGGCTGCTGGAGGGAAGCCAATAGTGATGTGTTTGGAGAAGAACCAACTCCTATCGGGAAGAGCCGAATCTTGTGCCATATGTCGGGCCAGGCCTTCATTTAGGAACGCCATGCGGCTAATCACCTGGCAGGTCCCAGTTGGGTCGTAACCATTAGGTGAAAGAAGGCGCATGTTTTAATTATAGATAGTGGGTGTAGTGGTACAGACCAGGTACACAGAGCGACAGAGAGAGGTGGGGAAGAAAATTAGTGAAAAACTAAAACAAGTAGCTTGAGCAAGGCAGTTTATTATATATGTTAAAGGGTGAGGGGGGGTTATGCAAAATCTACTTTATTGAGCTTTATGTTGTGTTTTAATGTCAGTCCCTCATTAAACACGCACCTGAATATTTGAGTAATCCTTGAATCTCCTGCGGTACGCTCTGTTCTGCGAAGCCCCGGTCCTTTTGCTTAGCTCCGCCTCTGTCCCCCGTCTGCTGCTGCACCGCTCCTCCCCCTCCAGCTCCGGCAAAGACTCGCGTCTACGGCTGAGGGAGCTACTGTTAGCAACAGCTGGTCTCACGACGTGTCAATGAAGCTCCTCGTTCAAAGTGATTTTCTCTATAGTTCTCCGGATTACAAAATGACTTCTACAAGGAGATGTATGTTTGGATGCCAAGGAGAGAGCCCTCTCTTTACGCTTCCCGAGGATGACACACTTCCTCAAAAATGGTTAAAAAGCTTATGTATTATTTCATAACAAAACAGTTTAATTTTGATGCATATTTTTAATTTCCTAGTAAAATGTTGTCACAAAATGGTGTAAATTTACAAGAGGATATTTACCAAGCAGACACGTCTTGAAAAAGTCTCTGTACTTGCTCCGGTTCCGCCGAAAACTCACTTTCTGGGTCCGACGTAGGATCGTGTGCATGGGCTTGTACAATATCCTCCGTTGTCATTTTACAAAAACACATTTTGTATTGTTTTTGATATGAAAATGTAGCGGCGCTCTGAAAATGAAAACAAACGGTGGCAGTGTGCATGGAGTATGACGCACTGAAGGGGGCGTGTCAGAAAGAAGGAGGGGGCTCTTAAAGAGACAGGTGAATATCAGCGCGTTACGCGCAGCCAAGATGTCACGTCAAATTTCTATGAGGTTGTTTATGACAAATACAGCGATTACAATCCAGCTGTAAGTAAAATTTTGTGTGCTATAATGCCTGAAAAACAGACCCCCCCCCTTTAAGACCAGTTTGTTTGCTGTGGTTGTGTTCAATTGTTGATTAAAGTTTTATTAAAATGTTAAACAATAGGAAATGTATTTTTAATGACAAATAAGGATTTAAAAGTTGCTTTCCAATACACAAAACATTCAGAATTGATCAATTGGGCTAAAATAGAAGGCTCTGAGTGATACTAAATAAAGAGCCATTTGGGAGCTGTAAGAGCTGGTTCTTTCCCATCACTAGAAGCCAAACTGTGACAAAAAGTTGGTCCTGCAAACAAAACGGACACATGTAGCTAATCTGCAGTAAGGGGCAATGGCATTTCTGTTGATTAAGTTCTCTGAACCTACAATATGATCAAACATACGTCCACGTCATCCGTTTCCAGTCATTAATCAGCATTATTCTGGATTTTGATGACACAGCAGATTCCGCCATGATCATTGACTAGGTTCTATGAAGTCATGTGTGGGAATGTTCTCAAATTTAAATATTGGCTCCCTGAAATTCCTTTCTCTTCCTTTACTCTTTAGACATTCACAAAAATACCTTAACATGAATTAATTTATTTAAAATACAACCTTTGAATTGTTTAAGTGACATAATGTGACTGGAAATGTACAACCAGTGCTTTTTATTCACAAAACTATGCAGTTTGAATAAAATGGCTCAGAGAAAGACTTAAAATTGTATAATATATAAATGTGAATTACTATTATTTCTTGAATGTATGTCAGAAAGCCATTGATCCTTTGTCACATGTTTGTTCATTCTACCACAAGAGGGCACTCATGCTCCAGTCTCCAAAGTGTTTCAGTCAGTAGTTTGTACTTGGAGCACCGTCTTAAACACTAATCTGATGCAACTGAGCTTGTTTTGTTTCAGGTTACGGAGAGGACACAGAGGTGCCCGTGGAGGTTCCTGCAGGTGAACTGACGCAACTGCAGCTTCAGGTGCTTCAACCTGTTGTAACCGAAGCAGAGGCACAGGAGCTCAAACAGGTGTGAATCTCAGTTCTTTATCAGTTCACATTCAGTCTTTGTATGCTCACCCCTGGAGTAGATGTCCAGTACTTGAACATACGGAGCTGTTTATTTGGGATTGGCTCAAAACCTGTGTCTTTAGAGATGCATAAAGGCCAAAACTATTGAAATCAGCTGTTAATGTTCAGCGATGGATTCCATTAGAGGAGCAGTTTTCTCTCTGGTTGTCTTCGGCACGTTATTGAAATGGCACATAAACACAGACAGGGCTGTGGCTGGAAGGGTTTAGGACTAGGCAAGAGAAGTGGAGTTTGGACATTCCATCACCGCACGAACATGTCATAAAGTCTCAATAGCATCAGCATTATCATCATCATCTTTGTCTGCCATCAGCCATGTTCTCATCAGCAAAATCCCACATTGCATGACAGGAAGAAAGCAGGCATGAGTGCTTTGATCATCTAAAAGCAGAATATTATTGCTCTGACCAGCCTAAATTGACGGTTGGTCAACCATTGCAGATATTACTTTCCAGTTTGGTTTTGGGGTTTGAGAAATGTTCGAAACAAACATGCCGGGATGCCATGAGGAGATGGAAAGTCTGTTTCTCAGAAGGATGAGTTCAAGCAGTTGAGTTTAGTGCACGTCCTTCTCCGCGTTTACCGTCTGGAAAGCAATTATTCTGTTGGTCTTGGTCAGTCTTTAAAGACTTTTGTTCATGTTCCGAACACAGTTGGGGATATTTTACGAATGGTGAGTTTAAACTGTACTATTTTCAAAGTAGTCGTGTCACAGATCTTTTCATACTACGTGACTGTCTGGGATAACGTTCAGGCGCAGCTGTGTTCCCGCAGCATGATAGCTCCGCAACCGGAGATTTCACACTGCATTATTTTACAACAAGAAGGATCATAGACAACTTTGTTCCATGTCCCCAAACTACATCTTGCAACCAAACACATGTGTGGAAGACCGAAGTAGTGGCCTAATGTTGAGCCTGGTTTTGGGATTTGGGCAAACAGCAGTCCTCTTGAACATCAAACATGCTGTAAATGTGTATTCAATGTTGTCGGGGGACTTTATGTTGGGAAAACGCAGAGCACAAATTCCAAGAGTTGGTTTGCCATTACATACTAGAAAACCTTGCCATTACATACTAGAGGCCAATATCGATATTTAGAAATTACGATGATACAAAATAATTATAATTTTACAACATATGACTCTTATCCAATATACAGCCTCTTTAAATCATCATTAGCTGCATTTTCATCTATTTTATGTGCATTTTGGAATATTGCATAAAAAAAACTTGCATTAATGGAAACGTCAAGATGCACATTAATTTTAAAATTGCGCATGAAACATAGGATAAACTGAGTAGGATGAACTTTTTATCCAATAAGAAAAAAAGAAAAAATTGCAATGACAATGAGTTTTTTTTGTCGGAACTGGGGCGGCATTAATGGACAAACTAACGGACCGATTTTATTGCACAACATTTGGAAAGTTTTGGTCATTCTAAAATTCCTTAGCCAAAGTCTGTCATCAAAATACAGTGATGCCTCAAGATACGAATGCTTCACATTACAAAAAATCCAAGATACGAAGGATGTCTTGAAAAATATTTTGCTTCAGGGTACGAAAAAAAATCCCAAGATACGAAAAACACAATAAATCGAGAAATACATATGTACGTATACTACACTGTTCATATTTGAAATTCGACTGGCTGACTATGTTGGGCGTCACGGGACTGCAGTAAACTTGCCACCAACAATTCTGCTCTACTATTGGTCAGATAATAACCATCGCTTCACACACGCTTTCGGTACAGTCTATGCATGTGCTTGGTTTCGTGGTGGTGTTAGTAATTCTTGAAATAAGGTAATTCTCACTCGCAAGGTAAGATTTCACATTTGTGTACATGTTATTTTGCATTTATTTTATTCTGTTTTCATTGTTTTATTATCATTTATTACTTTTAACGATGTGTAGATTTAAGGATTGAAGAAAAGTTACTTGATTTTTTTTTTTCTGGTTTTCTTTTTTAATTTAATTTCTGAGAGCCACTGCACGGATCAGGCATTTTTCATGTAAAACTTACTTTGACATACGAAAAATTCAGTATACGAAGGCCACTGGAACAGATTAATTTTGTATCTCGAGGTATTGCTGTAGTTCGGGGTCATCACCTCACAGAATTGTCTTGAATGGCTGCGTTCCGAAAGAGCAGTCTCTCACTCCAAAAGCAAGATGACATGACTGCAAATATTGCATTTCGTCTACGTGTTCTAAGCCATAATTATTATACCGAACAATTTACATTTTTCTTTATATATTTGATGCCAGATTTATCAGGAAGTGAAGATTGTGTTCTCTTGGACTCGTTGGATGGAAAAAGTGCATTATTTGCATATGCTTTATACAACATTCCAGTTTTGCGTATTAATCTAATTAGCATCTTTGGAGGAAAACATGGCTATGGATGTTTCCTGGGTTTTCGTATTGGACAAAGTTGTTGTGAGAGAGAGCTCATGTTGACTGAATCAATTTAGATGGATAAAAATACTGCTGCACAGTCACATGTCGAGTCATAGTAATGTGTGTTTCAGGGCTTTGCTACCGGGTTTATTACTTTATCATCACACTCTCTAAATGAACCTACAAATAAAGCTTTTAGAAAAACTCAAAAGAAGGTGGTTGATATTGATTGCATGCAAATATTGAAAATCAAACTAGGATATAGACTTTTTTTTTTAGCCAGAAATGAATGTTCATACTTAAATGACTTAAAGAACAAAAAAACAGCAGCTTTTGCTGTGTTTTATCTTTTTTTTCGGGACTATTTTTATACAGTAATTTAATGTCAACCTTCAAGTTTCAGATTAACAGGGGGTTAAACAAAGATAACATTTATATGTAAAGTACAAATATTCATTTAAAAAGGACAAAGGAAATACTATCACTCAGGCAAACGTTTTTTGAATGAGCCGCCCATAAAAATTCAAGCACATAAAAGGCGTGTGAATGAAGGATTGATCGTAATCTTTATGAATAAAGCCTGTTTGAGAGATTTCTACCATGTGAATGGTTTGGCAAGCTCTGGAAATGATTTAAACCTGACCATCTTAAAATGTTTACATCTGTTTTCAGCATTTGTTGAATTACATTTTTAAGCTGTACCTTAAAAACAGGTTCTAACTAAATTTGTGGTTCTCTCCTAAACAATGAATCAGTTAAAGGTCCACTTCACTCTAAAATGTGTTTTTCTTACCGTTAAATGTCTGACTATAATAGTAGACATATGTGCTAATATGTTTTTACACAAGTCTTCTCGATAAGGAGTGTACTTCTCTCATTTTAAATTCACAAGATAAAGCAAAATATTGCTTTATTATAGTTTAGTATACAGTTATTATTATAAAAATAACTGCATTTTTGCAATAGTTTAGGCAGATATAACCTTCGGTCAGTGCATCATTGTTCTCAAATGGCAGCCGGTAATGTTGGATACATTGATGGAAGTTGGAAGCTCTGTGTGATTTCTGCTGTGGTTGATGGCTGTTACGTCCCTCTGTTTATCTGGTCTAGGGGATACCAATAAATAAGGGATTTTTAACATTAAAATTGAAAGTAAATGTAATGAACCAGATGTTTATGGAAATAAAGATGGAAAAATGGCAAATACACAGAGAATTTATTATCTAATACAACTAATTACAAGCCCCAAACGAATAAATGTGCAGACAAGAATCAAACAAAGAAACTCTATCCCTAACTAAACAAGAAATAAGGGTGAAGGTACTTCGTTCCCCTCACCTACTATCTATCCCTAAACAGAAATAAAGACAGCAAATCACAGAACAAAAACTAATGAGTCAAACACATGCAACAACAAAACTTCTTTTTTTTTATCTTATACAACAAACTGACTTTTTCTCAGAAGTTGTTCTTTTATAGTCCTCCCCCTCGCAGCGATTGGCTAGGAAGCAGACATCTCATTGCTGATTGGTGGGAGTGACCAGGAAGCTGTTTCTCAAAGGAAGGGACCTGGAACACAGAGACAAACAAGCATGCCTGCTAACAGCAGACATATATTTTTAAATATGAACAAAAATAAACTCGCAGGGCGTAACAATGGCACCGGAGCAAAGTTTCAGATTATTACACTGGAATGAGTAAATGCAACTTTTCATTACTATACTACAATTTACTACTAATTTAAGTGAGTAGAATAGTCATGTCTTGAAATAGAAAAATAGCTGAACTCCCGTCATGTTATCATACGGGGTAATGGGCAATCATATTTCCACCAAAATGTTGAATTTGTTTTGTTGGTACCGCTAATATTTGAATTTAGAAAAAAAATCAATGGGAGAGAGAGAGACTGAAACAAAACAAAACATTTTTGATCTGAGCATCGAGTGAAGTTACTCTCCTGAAGGGTGTCGCAACCAAGTTTGTCTCACGTGGCTGGCGTACTTAAGCCAAAATGCCATAATTGCCCCCATATGGCTGGCTGCAGAATGACTTTCGCCCAATACAAATGAACAAACTTTTATCGCTTTATAATTTAACATTGTTTTCTTTGTGTGTGTGTGTGTGTGTGTGGGTGCGCGTGTGTGTGTGTGTGTGTGTGGCTCACGTTGGCTCAATTTTGCCCCAAAAAAACCAGACGAGCTACACCAATTGTAGTTCATGCTAACAAAATGAGTTGTATATAACTACGTGTGAGAGGGGCGTGTATGAGCCAGACTCAAGTCAGAGCTCTGAAACCATAATGGTAGCACCTGATCAGGAAGTCCCATGCACCCCCTACCTGTCTGTCATGGACGCGCGTGTCTTGCACCTCAAATGGATGTCCAATGGTTTGTACTGTTGATCAAAAGTAGGTGTTTGATAAAAACGTGGAGAATAGAGAGAACTTGTGCACTATTTCTTTCCTGTTTCTTGGATAAAGTCGCTATGAAAATGTGAGATGAGCGCCACCAAGCTGCACTCTTCACGTCATCAAAAGAGCCTGCTTTCATTGGTCGCCGTCCTGCAAAAACCGAGTCCGATATGTCACTCCAAAACCCTTTTTCACTGGAACCGTTAAATTCGGGCCGATAAGTGCTGTCCCGTTGGCACTCATGGTTTAATAGCGAGGCATGTCAAAGCACGAAACATCGCAATGAAAATTAGGGTCGATGTGAACGGACCTCAAGAGACCGCAAGTTCAGCAATGATCAGTCACCCACATGATATGCAAAAGACTTTCTGTCCTACTCCTAAAAGAGCCACTTTGATTTTAACGTTAATCTAGAATAAACTTCTTATTGTGATGACCAACAGAGACACAAACAAGATTTTGTTACACAAATTTAATCCATTTAGTTTTGGCTGTTTTGCTGTTGGTGGTACGTTTGTGTTGCTGTGAAACTCAAGGTAATACAGATGTTTAAAAGAACACAACTGCTTTTTAAGACCCTGTGCAATTACAATATATTATTTACTGTTTGTCAGCAGATGGTTTGATAAACTATTCATTTTCATAATTTTTATGAGACAATCCAGCCACATATTTGATAATAACAAAAAGGTAGTTTCTGGCTGTAAAACACGAGTTAAAAATTCTGGTACACTTCAAATTGTATTAATTGTAACCTGAATAGAAACATGTATCTTTTACATAGTGAACCAGGTGACCAGTGCACTCAACATAATCAATTTGCACAGGAGTTAAACCAGCATTAGTTCCGAGTTATACTCCACCTGCTCCATATCTACTTCTTTGTGTCGGGACCACATCTCAAAAGTTCAGAAAATTTAACACAGCATGAGAAAACAGCCCAGAAACCTGGAAAAAAGTGTCCTTAATATTTCCGTTATCTATTCCTCATTGAAATATTTTTGAAAATTGACATTTTATACTCTTTTAAATGTGTCTTAGATGCTTCAGCAGCTGAAGACTCTGGCTCTGGAGGCAGAGACAGAGCTGGAGCGGCAGGACGAGGCACTGGACGTTTTGACTTCATCCACGGATCATGCCACTATGAACATTAACAGACACACTCGCCGCATGAGGAAACTGCTCTGAGCCCAGTGTCTACAGATTAATGGTAAGATATGCACAGGTATGCGCCGTAAAAACAGCTTTCACAATAGAACACTTGTTTTATACTGAACCAGATCAAAAATGATCGTCTTCTGTTTTTTATGAGGAAGTTATTTACAAGACATTGCTGAGTAATGGAATGTTGATGCTAATTCACTGTGGAGCCAGAAAGTACAACACTGCAGCACATTTTTTAAATAGTCTCAGCCAAAATAAGATTAATGTGAAGTTTTTCTCAAATCTCCACACACATTGCTCTATAATGGCAATATTAAAACTGTTATGATGTCATAAGCTTGGCTATTTGGTAGAGATGTTCCGATACCATTTTTCCCCTCCCGATACCGATCCCGATACTTGGGCTCAGGGTATCGGCTGATACCGAGTACCGATCCAATATCTGGGTGTGTATCTGTATATACAGCTGTAGATACTACTAGCCCTGTATTCATTGACATTTTATGCATTTTATAATTTAAAATAAATTATTTTATGCTGTGCTTCAGATATACTCAATATGGCAATGACAATAATCAATATGGACATGAAAAAAAATTTATAGACATACCCTGTATGTCATCTTTGAAATGTGGATACAAGAGAGTGGCAACTGCATACAAGGGCTCTTCCTCGATGGTTGCGAATCGTTTCTTGACGGCCTCAAGAAGAGTGTTTTTCATTGTTTTTATACCAGTGTCCTCCTGACTCTCCCGAGCAAGGTGCCGTTTTAGAACTGTAACAGAGGGGATCACTTCCGCTTTTTTCATGTTGCATGCGTTGTTGCGCAAAATAACATTAACATGGGATTCAGAAATATTCCACTTCACAAGCATACCCTCGATTGATTCAGCTATAGACTTGCCAGTGTGCGAGCCGCGAAACTCTGCAGCACTGCACTTTGAAGAGTAAAAGGTGACTGCGTCACTGTGTCCAGCTCCAGTTCGCGCGTCCTTTAGTTTACATGAAATGTGTTCACGCACTGTCTCATATAATTTAGGGAGCGCTGTTTCAGAGATATATTCGCGACCAGGCAAACTGTCCAGGGGCTCCAAATGTTAATTAAGCGGCGAAAGCCCACGTTTTCGACCACTGACAGTGGCTGGTCATCCACTACACTAAACTCGATAATCCTGTCGGTTATCTTTATTGCTCGTTGGCTGTCTTGTGTAAACCTTTCTCTTTGTTTGAATGAAGCTTCCAATGTTTGTTGCGTCTGGCATGGCTTGTCCTTCTCCTTGGTTGCTTGTGGCAACAACTTCCTGTGTTTGCATTCAGAGCAGCGCCAGCGAAGAAGAAATGATTTCCGCTTAGCAGCGATAAGCGAAGCTAGCGGGCATAACTAGGTTATGTTTATGAAAATGGTATCGGATCGGTATGTGGACTCAAATACTCGCCGATACCGATGCCGGATTTTTTTGTGGTATCGGGAGCATTTTCGATACTGGTATCGGAATCGGAACAACTCTACTATTTTGGTCATTTTACCAGCTTGGTCACCCAGAGTTGTCCTTAAACCACTTCTTCGATATCTTGGATGTAGGAGTGCGCGATAGCTATCAGGGTTGATAAAGGGGAATTATGACATCATTCCGATAAGTCGATATCATGCAAGTATTTTTGTCAGCTTTGCTGCACTCCTCAGAACGGAGACGTTTTTGCATCGCCCCATTCGCATCGCCGCATGCGACCCTATTCAAGTCAATGGAATTTTTTTGGGTAGTGTGAGACTGGTGGGGTGGGCCAGAGCAGATCACGTGACCCGGCCAGCAACAGCAGGTCATTTGACCATGCCGCTTCCTTGACATTAGCCCACAAAACACTGATTTACAGATGATTTAGAATTTAGAGGCTAACATTGCTACACAATTGTTTAAAAATCAAAACATTAAATCTTTTGCAAACCTCATAATGTTTAATGTTTTTTTTGATTACATATATGCACAAAAATATTAGATCGACGTAATGTTATAATGAAAAAACTATCACAATATAAACATGAATAATGTAATATCGTCCATGTACATACACATACTATATGTACACCTACATGCGTCAATCGAAGCAGAAAATATTGATTTAAAACATTAAAACAATCTCAATAAAAACATGTTTGACCAATAAGAGAGAGAAAAAAAACCAATAACCAATATGCAAATAACCAACTTCATATTATTCCTGTGTATGACACAATTTATGTTTTTTAACTTTAAACTTAAATTTAAATGCAACACACTGGGTTTTCAGACATGCTTCCATACTCCTCCATCTTCTTCTGTTTTTAATGGTGGCTAACACGTTTAGTCTTCTTTGTTTTTAAGTTCACCAGCACATACGGAGGATTATCACCCCCTAGTGGTGCAGAGTAACAATCATGTTTAACTCCGCCTCTCCAATCTCACGCTGATGTTCTCAGAGTTGTGCAGCTGGGTATTATTGTGTTCTGTAGGCTGCCCAACCATTGGAAAGACTGCTGACTCGGCAGTTATCCAAAAGAAACCTTGCACAATGGTCGTCATTTGTCCAAATTATTATAATAATGCCTTTACATTTAACAATAACATATATAATAATTTATATAGACGCTTAACAATTTTCAGAGAAATATTTATTCACTCAACATTTATTTCCTTAGAACGTACGGTATTTACACAAACGGTTTTTAATGATTTTTGAAAACTTCAACTGTTTTTTTTTTCTTGGCTCAAGTTTATTTTCGTGTGGTTCACAATGGTTCCCCTAAAAAACTAGGCGGGACCATGTGATTGACAGCTATGATTGACTTATCGCTGTATTCACATTGTGAGATCATTTACGACGCCAACGATCAAGTTCAGAGAAGTCGCTCTCATATTCTTCTTTATAATTACAAAAAAGTATGAGAGGCAGGGCTCTAGAGTGCGACCAATTTGGTCGCATATGCGACCTAATTTCTCAATGGTGCGACTAAAAAAAATCAAAGGTTGCACCGGTGCGACCCGTCGTTCGAGGGGAAAAAAACGAAACTCCGTGAGTCTCCCTGTTGTTCAACAACAGACATACATTAGCCCCATATCATGGTCTAAACCAATCAGAGATAGTGAAGAGCGTATCCCGCCCCAACCCCCTCTGATTGGCCATGGTCCAGATATTCCTGTATGTGTGTGATGCAGTCAGACAGAGAGAGGTGAGTCCATCAGGTAAACAGTGGATGTAGCCGTGGATTACGAGAGAAGATGAAAAGAACAATTGACAGATTTTTCATTAAGAAAGATAAGTTAGGGCCTGATTGTGAAAATCATAACCAATGCTCTGACACGGAGCCATCAACCTCCCCTGTGACTGGCTCTAATACATCTAGAATTGAAACTATAAACTTTTCTATAAAACCCATAACATGCCGCGATAAATGCACTGCTCATGTGTCCCCTCTCCCTGCTGCCTTTCAGCGGCAGGCAGCAGCAAACAGATCATCAGACGAGATGAGAATTAAGTTTAACGTTGCCTACAATATTGCAAAAGAAGAACTCCCCTTCACTAAATTTATAGGAGTCATCGCAGATACATTGAAAACAAAAGACGTCTGTGCAAATTGCGAACAGTGCGTACATGGAACTCCTGATCGACGGAGACACATATATCGCTACAAAGGAATTCGTCATTGTGTACAGTCGTGTCCTGCGGAAAGGAAGACAGATGAATATATTATTGAACACATTGAGGTCGAGCATGCTCATGCCCAAGGTAAGCCATGTCATGTCATGGAGCCTATGTCAATAATATGCCTACCGTCTCGTTACTGCATTAACCATAATATTCTGATACTTAAAATAAAATAAATAAATAAATAAATAGGCTGCATTATAAACTCTTGATCTGGGTAGTAAATGTTATTATCGTTTTTATTTGTTTAATTAGGAATTAATGCTGCTTCAAAGAAAGCATTTGCTGCTCTTGGGGACCAAAATCAGTTTAAATTACCTTTTCAGTAAGTTTTAGTTACCTTTCTTGTAGAATTGTGCTTCAAATAAAGAACTTTATAATGACCAGGTTGTTAGTAAATCATTTACAAGTCAATATTGTCTATATGGACAGTGATTAAAAAAAAAATAGATAACTAAAAAAAGTGAATTTGTGAAAATGCAATGTTAAATGTGATGCGGTTGAAAATTTGGGTGCACCTAACTTTTGTGCTGGTGCACCTAAGAAAAAAAATTTAGGCGCACCAGTGCAACCAGTGCAAAAAGTTAGTCTAGAGCCCTGAGAGGGGCATGGGTGAGCCAGACTCGAGGCGCAGCTCTGAAACCACGACGGTTCCATCCTTAACAGGAAGTCGCTTGTGCGAATGTGCAGTCGTCAATGGCTGCCTCCTCTCCATCTCGAAAATGGTTTCAAATTACCCCAATGGCAGTAGGCGGTGTCACGTCATCCATATTTTTTTTACAGTCTATGTCCACCACCAAACACACCCCACCAGTGACACACATCCATACAAGGCAATGCAGATGAAGTGGTTTGCCCAAGGCAACACCAGGATGACCAACTTCACCAATTCGTACCATTCCGATTCCCTATGCGTGCAGACAGGAAAAGACTCTAAACTTGGAATAACACCCCCCACAGCCTGGCATCCCCCACAGCCTGGCATCGTTAAATACGAGGATAATAACATCAGAGAATCATAAACCCATGTCTCGAACTAATTATAAAATAAACGAAGAGCCATTCAGTGAAGAATGAGCTAATAATTAAAACGCACGGCCAGGATCACAATAGGAACAATGCAGAGAAGTGGGACAAACATTCTTTAATCTCACTAAACCGATCGCCTACCACTTAATTTGGGATAATTACCATGTATTTTGGGGCAGCCGCCACTTGTTTTTGCAGTGCCACGTGTTTTGCGGCCAATTGCCGCCCTTATAATTGCTGCCCTTGTTATTAAAGTGCATGGCTTATTGTCATGTTCACTTAATTACACACTTCTTGTTAGGTTGTCATGCGGTTCAAAGGAATATCTTCAAACAGTTATTGCTGTTTTATTTCAAATGTGCTTTTTTGAGGATCCCTTCAAGTGTTTTCATTTTTCCTCAGGTCAGCGATTTAGATCTGCAGCTCCAGTGTACATGCCACAACTTACCAATTCCTTTTTTGCATGGCCTGGCATTCTGTTTTACTACAAACATTAACAAATAATCAAATCTCTTGCACACTAAGAAAATATTATCAACCCTGTACATTGTACATTGCTCTTCATCTCAGGTGTGATCTTGATGTATTGTTAAATAATTGTACTGTCAAAAATGTGAAATGTTTTTTTTTCTGTAGTTGTGTAATTTAAGAAAGTTTGATTCACTTTCACGCAGTAAAGCTGCTGCAAAAATACCAAGCTCAAAATGTAGTTTAATCTTTTTTCAGGTGCAAGAGAAGGAAGTGTTTAACGCTTTTGGAATCTTAGCTTGACGCAGATGATCCGTCCATCAATATAATGCTAGAGACAGAATAACAAAAAGTACAATTTGATTTTCAATTATATTTGTAAAATTCATATTTGACCATCATCAATCAGGATTTTAGCAATTTGGAGACAGAAAGGTATTGGGGTTTATTAGCTGTACAGTGACCTTGAGTCACAAAAGACAACCAACTAACCAGATGTCCCCACCATGCCGGAGCCAAGGGTATAGGCCGGCAAAATGCAAGAAAGGAGCAACAAGACAGACCACTGGAAGAAACAGGAAATAGCTTTCCATCTCCTTGTGGGTTTTCGGTGATCATTAGAATCCCCTGGAAACATCCCGAACTATACTGCAAGATCTCGTCAATGAGAATGAGGGCAGTGGACAGCTAGCCAAATCTTGCTTTCTGGCATCAACTCAAGTCACCAGGAATGCTCTGTCAAACATGGTGATGGAAACTTTAGGATGCACCGCATTAAAAGAACTGGTGGACTGGGTGATGTACTGTAAATTCTGGGCTGAGAATCAGTCAAATGGGTGGTGGGTGGGCATTTCAACAAGACAACGACAAAAGCACATGACCAAGACTGTAAAGGACCTTCATTATGTTGTCTTTTAAAAAGTATTCGTCTTTTGTCTCAGACAAAAGGTCTAAATGTATCTCCTACTAGATTTTGCCAAGACCTCCAAAGTGGTCTGACTCCGGTTGCTAAATCCTTTCAGACTGGTACCACTGAGAACTGACTCAAACTGAGAATTTCATAGAACCTTCAATTTCTCTACAAGGGGTTAAATATTTACGATTGACTTATAATAAATGAAAAATTAAAGACCAAACATCACAGAGAAATGTGGATTTGATTATGTTACAACTTAAATTTTTATCACGTCACTGACAGCTCCCTAGCAACCAAACTGTTTAACCTAGCAACCAAATTTTCTGAACTCTATCTAAGCTTTGGTAAATGATAGACAAATTGGGATTGGTTTAAATAACGTATAGTGACAAAGGCAACATTATATGTCACTGACCCCTCTATTGCAACCAAGCTTTTTGCCATAGCAACCAATTTGGGATATTGCTATCTCAGCTTTGGAAAATCATAGTAACACGGGGGTTGGTTAGCAGCCAGACTCCATTGCAAACAGACTGTTTACCATAGCTACCAATTTGGCACATCTTTATCTCAGCTTAGGAAAACTATTGGCCTTTGTCAACAATTGTGACACTGGCTTTAAATGACACCTTTACAAGCCAACATCAAAGTTTGTGTGACACTTTAGCCATCTAGTTTCATGTAAAATCTGTAGAAGGAGATCCATGTCGGATTCAAAAGTGATATCTGGATTTGCAAAGAGAGTATTATATCATCAACAATTGTTGGGTGGTATAAAAAAGGTGGTATTACACTCATATTCATTTTCCAAATGAGGTTTACTTGTTAAAATAAACCCTTATGTTATGTTTATGAACTGGTCGATTCTGTGTCTGTTCAGCAGGAGGACAAATACGTCATTTCCTCACTCTGTTAGTGTGTGTTTTATACTCAAAATCTAAAAAAAAATTGCATGCTGTACATTTTTTGCAAATGTTTTGGATGCTCTGTCAAGTCGGTTCAGCCCTTGGCAAAGGACACATGCGTTTTGTATTGCTTAGCTAAACTATGTTCACCGCCACATAAACAATCAAACTTTAGTGGAGAAATCTTTTATATTGTGCCTTTAATGTATTTATGTAAAGCAGTGGTTCTCAAACTTTTTTGGTCGCGCCCCCTTTAAACCTTTAAAAGAATAAGGGCTACCAGATGTAAAATAATAAATAATTAATAATTATTTTAATATAAATTAAATGTAACTACTCCTTAATGTTAACTTATTATTTATAACTTATTCAAGTGACAATTCAGTTGCATAGAAACAATTGTATGCTTGTTGTTCTAATATAAATTCTTTTGATTTTGGTCAAGTATGGATGCGGAAATACGATTGCGGCTACCGTAGC
Organism: Danionella cerebrum; assembly: GCA_007224835.1. Lineage (NCBI taxonomy): Eukaryota > Metazoa > Chordata > Actinopteri > Cypriniformes > Danionidae > Danionella > Danionella cerebrum. Next base: position 60,861 of record SRMA01024390.1, read on the forward strand.
CAAAGGCATTTTGGGAAATATTTTTTTAGACACTCAAAACTTTTAAGCTCTCGCGGGCCACATTAGATTACGGGCCTTGAGTTTGACACTTGTGCTCTACGTCTTTTGGCTGTTTATTTTTTTGTTCTTTTCTTCTCATCTGCTGATATTCTGAGCCCTCCCCTGCAGTGCCTGTGCGCCCCCCCCCCCCCTGCCGGGCGCGCCCTTCACTTTGAGAACCACTGATGTAAGGGCACAATATTCATGTTTTCAACACTAGATGGCGCACTTTTAAAAAATGTGATCCTAAATGTGCTTTTACCATCTAGAAGTTCAGAGTGATGTTATTCTGTCTGTCTGTTTGATCACAGGATCTTATGGGATAATGAACCATCTGTACGTTTCATGCTAAATAGCCTGATCTAGGACTTAGACGAATCCAGTGAGGCAGAGCATGTTAGGGTTTATTTCACGTGTGTGGTGTTTAAGGGGTTTAAGTGTGCTGTCTGTGAGGGACTACTGTTTAATTTATTTTGTTTATTAAAATTCTGTAAATACTTGACCGATTTATTGTTTTCTTTTGTCTAGGTGTGATTAATTATGTTGGTTTGTTATTTTGTTTAAACGTATTATTCCACATTCCACAAATTTAATTGTATCTCCTCCTAGACAATTCAAGGCAGTGCCATCAAAGTTTGCCAATATATCCTGGTCTGACTCGAGTTGCTTTATATCTTACATAAACTTCAAGGAACTCGTTGAGGTGCAAACATATTTAAACCCTGGATAACGGCACAGTCACATTTTTATGACGTCACAGACCACTCCATAGCAACCGAACTGTTTAATTTTAGCAAACAAATTCTTTGCACTCAGATTTTGAAATCAACAGAGACATGGAGGTTGGTTTATTTAACGTAGAGTCAAAAAGGGAACATTATATTTTGTCACTGACCCCTCCATAGCAACCAGATTGTTTACGATAGCAACCAATTTGGCATATCTCTATCTCAGCTTAGAAAAAACTTGGGGGTTTCTTTATGTTACTCATTTTGACATGGGGATCGTTTGTCACTGACCCCTCCATAGCAACCAGCTTAGGAAAATTGCGATACCATCACAATATGTAGTGTGGAGCTACTCTGAGATATTATCTAGGAGCTGAAGTGTTTCTTGTTGTTTTATGTAATATTTGCTAGGAGACAATTACCTTTTACTCACATTTTAAACGAGAAAGATTATAAAGTGAGCTCTCACCATCACTTAAAGTAAAGAAGATGACTTAATGCCCCCTAGTGAATCGATGGTATAAAGCTTTGTGGTCTCAAAACTTTGTTAAATTCCATTTTTTACAGTGATGGTTCGTTATGTAAACATTAAAAATAGTGTAAGAGATATTGCATCATAGACATAATATCATAATAGAAAACTAGAAAAACAATACTAATGGCTCTTCTGTTTTGGCTGGATTGCCTCACAACTCTCCAATAACTGAAGTTAAACAAACTCTCCTTTCTTTATTACTCATGATGGTGCATACTCACTACAGGCCCAACGCATTCATGTTCAGATTCATATTCCTACAAGTGGGGTCAGGAGTCAAGGAGCAGGCAAAAAGTCTCTGTACTTGCTCCAGTTCCGCCGAAAACTCACTTTCTGGGTCCGACGTAGGATTGTGTGCATGGGCTTGTACAATATCTTCCGTTGCCATTTTACAAAAACACGATTTTAATGTTTTTACTATGAAAAGGTAGTGGCACTCGGAAAATGAAAACAAACGGTGGCAGTGCACATGGAGTATGACGCACTGAAGGGGGCGTGTCAGAAAGAAGGAGGGGTCTCTTAAAGAGACAGGTGAATATCAGGGTGTTACACACAGCCAAGATGCCAAATCAAATTTCTATGAGGTTGTTTATGACAAATACAGCGTTTACAATCCGACTTTAGGTAAAATTGTTACTTGAGTGTGCTATAAAACGACACAATATGCCTGAAAAACATATAATCCCCCCCCCCCTACAGTGTTACTGTTACTAGGAAAAATGGTTGTTCTATACTTCCACAACTATAGAGGGCACTCTCCGCCCTGAGTCCTTTATGGACTATAAATAGACAGGGGAAGAAGCGGGCAAATAGAAAGTGATGTGTGGAGCACTTCTGAGAATCCATTTAAAGAAACCCTTAATGTTGAGAACCACATTTGCTGGTGTGTTATAGTTGTTGTATATTTTTGTTTTAGGGTTTTTTTTTCCAGTTCATTGTCCAAGACTTCCTTCACTCCTGCACACATGTGGATCTTTCAACTCTCAACAACCCACAACAGCCCTCAACTTCCAAATCTAGTCCATCACCCTCTGAAGATTAGTTGGACATACTTTAAATACTTTTTTGCTTTTTACATTTGCTTTTGTTTTGGGAACTAGGGCTGAACGATATTCTGTTTTGACATCGACATCGCGATGTGCGCATGCGCGATAGTAACATCGCCGGAATATACGATGTGAGGGATAGAAGCCCATGGTGTATAACAGAACGGTAGCATCATGTAGCAAAACACAAGTTTGTTGTATGGCTTGTTGCTGGATTGACATCTATCTTCCGTGTGACTCCACAGTGATTGTGTGCTGTGAGCCCATTCACTACTAAAAATGCGCGATGAGGTGTGCAACTTTGCCAGTGTGACACCTCATAGAGGATGACATTTGTCGGGATTTCCCGTGGGTCTCGTAATTCCCATGGGATTCCTGTGAGATGGGATAAACTTTTGTTATTAATCTCGTGATCGGGATGGGACGGGAATAAAAATCAACGGGAGCGTGCAGGAGCAGGAACACCATTAATAGATTATAATTTTCTGTGTTACACGGAATAACTTGGAAGTCCAAAGAGCACGTTTTTTTCTGGGTCGGCAACAGAATTGAACCCTTTAAAACTGAAGCTGTCGCCGGCAACAAACTGAGAGAAACAGACCTTTCGCCAGGAGCTCAGGAGAGCAGTGACAGACGAGTGATTGATTTCCTGTGATCGCTTTAGCAACAGTTTAGCAGAGATTTCACTGTAAATATAATATTTATACTGTATATAATAATATAAGCATTGTCTTAGTAGCAGTAGGTTTATTAATGTTAGATTTGACTGTTTTACCGTGTTCTGTCCGTGATTCTTCTTCCGCATTCGCGCACATGCGTCTTTTTTTCCTTATTTCCTCGCATTCTTCTGCCGTTTTTGGCGCACTAAACTGTTAGATTTCAGAACTAAAACACTTGTAAATAGTGAAAGAGGATGACTACACCATCATCGAGAGCCCCTGAGAGTTTTGTGAATTTTTTAATTTTTTATTGTTTTTCAATATATTGTGTCATTTTTGATATATAAATTTACTTTATATAATAACTGCTTTTAAAACTGCTCATGATCTTGATTCCAACAACATATTGCTTCATTAATTTATTTTTATCTTTTGCTAATTTTTGTATAGAAACACAAGGGTTTCTTTTGGACAAATCTAATCTGATGTAATATATTTATATATTAATGGATTGATGGCTCTCAATATCGCAATATATATCGTTTGGAAAAAAAATATCGCAATGTAATTTTTTCCCAATATCGTTCAGCCCTATTGGGAACTTGTATAATTTGTTGTTATATTGTATTTGCTCACCTGGGAGAATTTAATATACGTGGTTAGCAAATTGACAACTCTGGTTCCTCGATTCTTTTTTTTGTACTTATGGTGAAGGCTGTGCGTTCCGAAGCAAATTATAAAATTATAGCAAATAAAATTCAGTCATCAATTTATGTATTGTAATAGCCTAAACATACTTGCCTAGATGACTAGATCAAAAATATCTATGGAAGATCTATATTAAAATCATGAATGATTATATAATAACATTATTAAATATATGCTTGTATACCCCTTCAGACCCCATGGACATGACCAATCCATAGCTGTACTGGTTGCTTTATTTCAACATAAAGTATTTGACCCCTTTATGACTTTTTACTAGTCGTGGTTTACTTGTCATTTCTGTCTACTTTATAGAATCTACATTTTATTTGAGGTCTTGCTAAAAGATTCCATTCAAAGACTTGTCCAAGTTTTAAACAGTCGTATCTCAACATCTGTATTTGGCACGTCAAAACATTCCGAACTGCTCTCCAGAGCATAAATCCACTTGACAGTGAGGAGTGAGGACTTAATAAAAAAAAAAAAAAAACAGTATTGTGCAACCTTTTAGGCAGGTGGGATAAAAAGCTAAAAACAAATGAAATGGTTTAATTTGTCATCAGCAGTTATCCAAATATATTAAAGTAACAAAATATGATCAACATTTAGTTTGCCTTCAATATGTTCTTAAAGGTCCTAATTATATTGCTCTCAACTATTTAGTTTTGTTTAGTTAAGCAACTACAAGAATATAGACCCAGTTAAATACCAAACTAATATTTTAGGATTATTTTATTTAGCACTTGTATTCATATGTATGTAACGCCTTTTTCACTGTATTAAGGTGTTATTAGGTTCTGTAATATTTAGGTAAATGATTTACTGTTTAATCATTACGTAATAAGTGATCTTTCAAAATTCTATAATAATGATTCTCATTAGAACAAACACTTTCACTTAAGTTTACCAGAATTACATTTAATATACACAGTTCCCACAAATGAACAACGTGCACGAACAATCACAAAAAAAGTAAATAAACACAAAATAAAGTTTGGACGATAACCCTAAGCCGGCATAAATGTTCAAACCGTCAGTTTGCGTTGCAGGCCTGATCGGGGCTTGGGTGCGGTGAGGCTCGTTAGCCGCTTCACTCTTTCCGAGTTCCAAATAACAAAAAATCCTCTTAGGTTGCGTCACACGTCCACCACAACGCTGCAAATCCGTCACGTAGTCGGTTTTTTCTTTTTATATTCCAGGTGACATGAATCCCTTTATCTCCTCACAGTTTGGCCTGGGTCTCCTCAAAAAAAGATGCGTCGCCCGCAATCTCCTCTTTTCCCCCTCCCCTCCGGGATTTCTCATTCGTTCATCTCTTTCCAATGTCCTATCATTGAACGAGATTGACAGTCCATGTGTTAGGTTGCACCAAGCACATGTTCCAACAGTACATCCAAACCAAACTATATGTGTATCACACAAATTAACAAAATATAATACATTCAAAATACAACTAAACATAATTTACAATGAACTTTATAATGTCACATGAACTGTTATTACCTTTTATAACTTTAATTTCAACATTGAATTGAACCCTTTCAAATTAAACAAAACCAAATGCAGCAAAATAACACACTGGGTTACATGTAGCTACTCAGTGAGTAGGGCATTGCACTAGCAACACAAAGGTCATGGGTTCAAATCACAGGGAAGGGAAGAACTGAGAAAATGTGTTTTTTGTGTTAAATATAAGTAGCTTTGGATAAAAATGTCAAATGCATAAATGTAAATGCAAAAATACAGAAATAATATAGACAGTTAATACAATTAATTTGATCAAAAGTGTGATGCCCCGTAAATGCTTGGTTTCATCTCCTAAAGACTTCAGTGTGGATCAACGAAATAAGGATAAACGATTCCTCTAAAGCCTACTGCAAGATTCCCTCTTTTTCACCTCTGTTGCAAGATGTGGCTCACTGACTCATCCTAAGCATTTCCCCAAGCATCCTCGCCTCACTGCCTTGCTTTCCATTGCGTGATAAACAGCAAGCTCTTCTGGGATTTCTGTGTAAACTCTCAACACGAACTCTTTCAGCCGTTCGGAGAGGGAAGCCTAAAGACATGGAGGGAATGAACTCTAACTGGTGTGGTTAGAAACAGCCATGCAATGTGAGGAAGTGGCGGCGGTCTGGCTCAACCACAGTCACTGGAGTGGAGATCCGGATCTGCCTCGCAGCGGATGGTGCGGAGACACCAGTGATTTTTACTGGCCTTGACTTTCTGGCCTGTTTACATGATGGACTTGCTGTCTCTGTTCATGGGAAATCGATCAGCTTCATGATCCGTCGTGGGAAAAGGGTTTTTTGAAGATTGTTTTGAATCCACACACTTCACAAAACTCAAAAAACCATTGGAGTCTTGTTTTCTTCAGTGATGATTTCAGTTCAGATCCAGGTATGTTTTAATGGTGAACACAAGACCAAAATAAAATGAGGATTTTAATATTTTCTGTAATGTTGGACAATATGTCTCTTCCTTTTGGGAATGGGCTGAAACGAGTGAAAATGGTGCTGACAGGAGTTGTCATTATGGTTGTTGGCATCATAGCATCGCTTTTGTTCCGAAAAGGCAGCTGTGAGAAATTGGTGATTGATGTTGGGCATTTTTTAATTGCATTCCAAAGATTGTGGATCAATATGCTTAGATCAAAATACAGTCGTGGCCAAAAGTTTTGAGGAGAACACAAAGTTTGCTGCTACACTGCTGAACTGAATCTTTGTTTCAGTTGTTTCTGTGATGTACTGCAATACAATTACAAGCACTTCATACCTTTTAAAGGCTTTTATCGACAATTACATGACATTTATGCAAACAGTCGGTATTTGCAGTGTTGGCCCTTCTTTTTCTGGACCTGCAATTTGACTTTCAAGTTTCAGGGCCAATTCCTGATTGATAGCTACCCGTTCTTTCATAATCACTTCTTGGAGTTTCTCAGAATTAGTGGATTTTTGTTTTGTTTGGGGATTTACCACAAGTTCTCAATGGGATTACGATCTAGGGAGTTTCCAGGCCATGGACCACAAACGTTTTGGTTCCTGAGCCACTTAGTTATCACTTTTGCCTTGTGGCAAGGTGCTTCATTCTTATTCTAAATGCCTTATTCTTCACCAAACTGTTGTTGGATTGTTGGAAGAAGTTCAGGTTGGTTGGTTGGTGTATTGGTACCATTCTTTATTCATGGCTGTGTTTTTGGGCAAAATTGTGAGTGAGTCCATTTCCTTGGATGAGAAGCAACCCCACACATGAATGCTCTCAGGATGCTGACACAGGACCAATGGTAGCGCTCACCTTTTCTTCTCCGGACAAACCTTTTTCCAGATGCCCCAAATAATCAGAAAGGGGCTTCCTCTGAGAATATGACCCCACTCCTCAGCAGTCTATTCACCATACTTTTTGCAGAAGATCAATCTGTCCCTGTTGTTTTTACTGGAGAGAAGTGGATTCTTTGCCTTGGTGCCCTAGGCCCAAAGCCTTACTTTGCAGATGTGCTCACACCTGCCTGCTGCCGTTCCTGAGCAAGCTCTCCACTGGTGGCACTCCGATCCTGCAGCTGAATCCTTTTTAGGAGACAAACCTGGCGCTTGCTGTACTTTCTTGAAAGTCCCGAAGCCTTCTTAACAAGAATTGAACCTCTTTCATTGAAGTTCTTGATGATCCTATAAATTGTTGATTTTAGGTGAAATCTTAGTAGCCACAATATCATTCCTGTGAAGCCATTTTCATGCAACACAATGACGGCTGTACGTGTTTCTTTGCCATGGTTAACAGTCTCCAGGGCACTGGGGGGGCCTCCCTTCTGCAGCGAACAGAGGGTCAGTAACATCTGCCACTGACTCACCTTCACTACATTTAGGACTGGAGGGCTAGTCGCTTGTCCAGGGTGGGTGGGTGTTTGGGGCTGCAGATCTATGGCCCCTCCCTTCATCTATGATGGAGAAGATTACCCTCTTATTCATATACGTATTAGACACGTAGGGACTGGGGGAACGGTGCTCGCCAACATTCTCACCTGCATTAATAAGACGATTAATTCTCGTTTAATAACCGCAACGAAGTGCAGTGGAATGTTTCTATTTTATTTATTTTTTTCAGGATTTTCATGGCAAAGAACGATTATGCAATTCATCTGATGACTCTTCAGTGAAATTAAGGCTATGAAGTTGCCAGTCCAATCCCCAGAGCTTAATCCAATAGAAAACGTGCAGGTTCTCAAAAACACGCAGTGTTGCCAATGATGTGTTTTAAGGATTTTGAGCTTAAAGGCTGTTTACACACCGATCCGAAGTTTTGTGTGAGAACGTGCCTCATTGGGAACCATGGCCTTCAACGGGAGCTCACACATCTGACTAGTTTTCGCAAGGAGAACGACCAATGAAAACTGCTCTTTGATGCCGTAAGTAGGATGTAAAAGAGCAGCTTGGTGGCGCTCATCCCACATTTTCATATCGACTTCGCACAGGAAACAAGTAAAGAAACAGCCCACCACAAATCCTCTCTTTTCTCCACTTTTTTATTGAACAGCTCCCTGTGATCAGCCAACAACTGGATTTTTTTTATATATTCTTTGATTTCTTCGCTGTCATCTGTGTCTTCTTCTTCTTTCCTGTTTCCCTGTGTGACGCAAAGTGCATCTGTTGTACCACAAGTACCATCTTCCGCCGGGGAGTGTCATCTTATCATATTTCCTTGATCCAAATGAAGAGTATCATACTGCGAACCTATCCGAAGATTTGTGCGAATCTCAATTCGGCTCGGTGTGTATACAGGCCTTTACTCATGTTTTTTAACTATTACTATTTGCTACTTTTTTATGTTACTATTTTGAAGGCGTGGCTTATTTCCATACTGCAGACGTGCACCAGGGGTGGTCAAAGCAGAGGGACACACTTTTACCTTGCACACTTACACCTAGCTTAATGCTATAATTGCTATCTTATTACTTTTGTT
>SRMA01024391.1:0-25000 GCA_007224835.1 Danionella cerebrum
GATAGACGAGTGGATAAATTTAAAGTTGTATGCCGACATCGGGCAGGCAACACATCTAACATTTTCTACTGCAACCAGATCTGTGCTCTCTTCAGAAAATGTGGATAGGTTAATCTTTTTAGCTTTTTAACTTTAATCTTTAAAGTTAGTTTTGTTTATATACAAGCTGAAGCTGTTGCTAGTGTTAAAAGTTTTCAGGTCCTAACTAGTTGCAGTATTTCATTTTTTATTAAAAAAATGTGTTTTTCTTTATAAAGAGTGCAATTTATTTAAAATATCACCCAAATGTGTCACTTTTATTTATTTTATGCAAGAATTCTATTGTGTATTGGCAGCTTTTCAAAATGAAGATTATGTAAGTTCTTATTGTTTTTTACCGAACCGAATTAACCGAACCAAACTCTCCAAGACACTGTACCGAACCGAATACGATTTTAGCGTACCGTTACACCCCTACCAAGAATGCATTAAGCAGAGCCCAGTTGAGCAAACCAGATGGATAACAATCAAAGAAAAGGTGAGTTTTTGAGCAAATTGAGGGTTGTAAAGAATTCCGAGCTTGGGTGCAATGACATCTGCCATCTAGGCTAGAGGTGGTCCCCAAAGACTGTGAGAAGGCCAGAGTCAAAGCAGCATAGTAAACGAATTCAGGTGTAGGGAATAAGAATATTACAGAGATATGGGGAGCTACTTCACAGAAGTATTACCAATGAAATGCTTCTTACAGTCATTTCTGGAATATAATTATTCAGTTTATTCTCAACTCTACCTTTTCTACTTAAATGGCATTACATTTTGGTTTTACTAACACAATGCATTCTATGATTTCTTTCCAGAGTAATGAAGCTCATGAGACGATGCCCATATCTGCCTTTGCTCAGAAACCGAGGCCGCCTCGTTTTCAGAATTTCCTGACTCCTCCTCGCGGCTCATACCAAGGCTCGACCCAGTCAATCTTAATGGTAGTGTTTTATTGTGTTTACTCTTGTGCTCAAACGTCTGAAGGTCTGGGCTACAACGTTTGGTAAATGGTGTTTTATCACCATGACGATCTGTGCTGTTCAATATACAATTTCTGCAAAACTAGTGTAGTACACCAAAAAGTAATTCTTTATATATCATTACGTTGTGAATTTTGTGCTCTGCTTCCAGGATAATGACCCTCTGTTCAGTCAGTCCCCCTGGAAGAGTAAACTAACAGGAACCGATGGAGAGACGCTGGGTGGATTTCCTGTCAAGTTTCTGGTACAAGTGGTGAGAATCAATCACTTGTGTTCAAAGACTCAATTTTAACTTGACCTAAAAGTTAAACAATTGCTTCTTTTTCTGTTAGACGCGGCTGTCCAAAATCCTCATGATTAAAAAAGAACATATAAAGCATTTAAAAGAGATGAATACAGAAGCCGAGAAACTGGTATGGATTTTAACATTTAGAAATTATTATCTGAAGTGGTTGCTATTTCAAACAATGGTTTTTAAAAGTTTCAAATCTGGATGTCAAAGGTTACAAATGGCTGGTTTGCATGAAAACGTACCAGAGATGTTTATACAGTTTGTTCTAGAGTATAATTTTTAAACCAAGTAAGGAGACTGAAAGCAAGGTTAAAGTATATTATTCATCAGAAAATGTGGGCTTATTTAACTTAAACACTAGATATGATTTAGCTAAAACATACACTGCTTTGAGAGAGCGAGACAGAGAGAGAAAGAAGATGACTGAGGGAGGGGGAAGGGAATGGAGTAAGTCAGAGAGAGAGGGATGGGAAACAAAAGAGGAGGAACATCTCTGATCTACTTTATTTAAGGAGCTTGTAACTTCCTGGTTGTGATGATTTTCCTGTTTGTGACTGTTTTCTGACCTCAGTAAATTTTTCTATTATATTTTGGTCATAGTTCAGCTTTGCAGCGGCCATTCGAGCAACAGTAGCAAGAAACTGAAATAAGAAATTAATTAAAAAGCTTGATTGGCGAAGAGTGTACATTCAGATTTGGGGAATTGCAGGAGGAGGTGATTAATTAGAACTCTATGTTGTGATTCTTCTGGCCATTTGTCACTTTCACAAGCAAGGTTTTAAAAAGACTTGCAAACCTGTAGTCAAAGTAGGGTTTCAAACTTTTCCACAATAAAAGTCTTGACCTTTTTTTTGCTGAAACCTTTGAGTGTTATGACATATGGCATTGTTTTTTGTGTTTTTGAAGTTTTACCCACTCTAATGTCTCTGCAGAAGTCATATTCCATGTCCATTGGGTTGGACTTACAGAAGAGATATGCCACAACAGTATTGGACCTGGATCAACTTAATAAAGACCTCAACAAAGTCCTTCATGAAGTTCAGCAGTTTTGCTTTGAGGTGAACTGGTATTTTCACTTGTGTCCCATCAGCGCATTTACTTTTAGCACCTTTAGTTTGGGACGTCTTAATATATGTACATATGTTAAGTAAATAAAGCAGTCAGTTTTTTTTCTTATGCTTGAGCTCTGTCACAAGAGCCGCTGTACCGAGAATTCTCGTAACCATTACAGAAATGTCTTTAATAAAGACAAGACAGAACCAAGAATCACAAGAGAGACGCAACAAATTGTAACACTGTGGTTCTCTGATGTCTTTTGTGCAGCTGGCCCCAGATCAGGGGATGCAACCTGCGGATCAGCCCAGTGAGCTTCGGAGGCGCTGTGAGGAGGAGTCCCAGGATGTTGTGCGACAGACGAACACACAACCGAATGGAGACCAGCGCGTCCAGAACCCTGAGCTCACACAGCTGGTCTCTAGGCTCACGGCGCTGCTCCTGCAGATCAGGGTAACACTCTCAGATGTGTGCAAAATTAGACATGCCTTCTTTTTTAGGGGTCATCTCATTAGAACCTAGTTTAGACAAAGTTGCATACAATTTACTTTTTATCTGTTCTTATTTTTATTTTTGTTCAGTTTTCAGTTGCGAGTTATTTGGGATTTATCACATTTTTTCACTTCACAACAGTATTTTTGCAGACCTACAATGACTTCTTTTTTGATATTTTAAATGTGGTACTTTCTTTCCCTCTCTTGATTCCGTCTTTCTATTAAGAAAGCGGCACAGCCCCATACGGGATTTATTTGAATTTGACAGAACAATGTACAAAAGTAATTGTACTATATTGGAGACAGGACACAATGAATGAACAGTTCTCAAATAAAAAAAATCCAGTGACTCATTTAGAGGGCTACCATAAGGATGCCAATACTGAGTATTTTGCTTTGTAGCTCCCCAACATGGCAAGCCATTTTAACATTTAATCTCCTCACTGTACTAGTATTAACTCTACTGACTAGCCATAATTCTAATAGACAATCACCATGGTCTGTTTGACTAGTCGCAATATATAGACATGTTATCTAGATTTCTTATACGAATTCTCGTATTCCTCCATTGAAAAATATTTGCAATATTTACATTTTTATACAAATGCTTAATTGATGTAGCCATTAATGGGCTATAGATTTTTCCCCCCAATAATTAGTTTCATATTTCTTGGCATACTCCAAGAAATTACTCATTTACGTCTTTATTTGATGTTTCTCCAAAATTCTCTCAATTCTGAAATGCTTTTTCCTCCATGGTTTCAAGTCATTTTACAATAATAATTGTTCGACTCTAGTTAATTTTCTGGTCTTCAGATTAGGAAAACTCTCTTTCAAACAGAGACAGAAGTCGTTGTCCCCTTCAAATAAAGGCCTGGAGAATAAAAACATGACAAAGATGAAAACCCTGATGTTTGCGCTGGTCAAGCTCAAAATGATTTGACATTTTTATTAAGTTAAGTCACTTTTGATCAAATTGTGGAAACAAAAGATAATGCATTTTTTTGTACAAAAGGCTTTTTATTTGTTTTCTCTTTAAATTCTTTGTATTTCTACCATTCAGTTCTGAGCACAAGACCACAATAAATATTTTCTTGTGCTGGGAAAAGGTTGAGATTATATAATGACAAATGTGTATTTAAAGAATAAGTGAAATTGACGTTAGGACCAAGTATGGAGTTACCCATACAAGGAATTTGTGCTCTGCATTTAACCCATCCAAGTGCAAACACACACACAGCAGTGAACACACCGTGAACACACACTGGGAGCAGTGGGCAGCCATGGCTTCGGCGCACGGGGAGCTGGGGGACCTGGTGACTTGCTCAAGGTCACCACAGTAATGGTTGTCACAGGAGGGAGAGAGTTTCAACACTCATCAAACCGGCGACCTTTTGATCTCCTTGGTCAATCACTTCATCCACTAGGCCATGACTGCTGATGTATTGCTGATACAGCTTGAAAAAAAAAATGTTGTTTTCCCATTCTCCCTGGTATTTCTCGACATATTCCACCAAAAACTGACCAAACTTATCTTTTTATTAAATGCAGTGTTTGGCTGAAGGAGGTGACCTGAATTCGTTTGAGTTCAAATCACTCACAGACTCATTAGACGACATCAAGAACTCCATCGATGACTCCAATCTCAGGTAAAAAAAATTGGAGAATAGTCACCAAAAGAATGAATAATATTACCCCGTGCCAACTATATTAATGTTTTTGTTTACAGTTGTTTTCAGGATAATGTGGAGATCCATGTGGCGCATATACAGAGTGGCTTGAGTCAGCTGGGTAACCTTCACGCTTTCTCTGCCAACAACACCAACAGAACGTGACTGAATTTCTGAGAGATTTGAGTTTATTTCAAACAGGCAGCAACTCGATCTCTTCAGTCCCCTTTTTGATCCGTTGGAGGTTATGAAAGGTCAGCGTATGTGTTCGCCGCCTGCACATGAACTGTTAAAATCTCTAGTTCCCAATGCACCGATGTTTAAAAAAAAAAGTTCCACTAGCAAAAATATAGCTACATTTGACTTCACCTCACGATCGGTTTTTTATTTAATTTTTTAAAAATGAATTGTTCTCTGAGAGTTTTTTGTTTATTTATCCCCTTTGTATCTGTGTTCGATTATAGCTGTTCTGTCTGTTTTAAACTCTCCTCTATGTTTTAAATATGTACATTGTAGATAACTGTACAGTTCGCGCGAATTATATCAATAAATCAAACCTATACATGGCGTAATGTGAATAATTTTTGACTGAACAAATGTTTGCAGTTCCCATATTTAACATCTGAGTTCAAACAAGTCACGCTAACACCCCGTATGTGTTTTTCTAAAGTGTTCGTTTTGTGGGGTGTTTTTTATTTTCTTTTTTTTTGTTAAGTTGCATGACACTTCTGTAAATAAACTGATTTCCAATACCTTCAAACCTCTGGATTTTGATGTTTTGTAAAAGGGTGTCATTGAAAAGGGATTTAAAAGGACAGCAATCCAGTTTTGTCGTTTCGAAAACATTGTTATTTGATTTTATTTCCTCCTAAACAAATGGCTAGTTTGATTTCAATAGGAGCGGTTGATTCCATCCACTAGGGGGCAGTGTGCTTGTATACATTTTTTTTTACTCTAAGTGATGGAGAGAGCTATTTTTATCAACTTTCACATTTAAAATGTCACTAAAGGATAATTTTCTCCCAATAAATAATACATAAGAAGTGAAGGTAAAGAAGTTTCAGAAGTGACTAGAATCACAATCACTTCAAGTAGCAAATAAACTTCAGCTCCTAGACTATATCTCCCAGTAGCTCCAATAACCCCAGTAGCTGACGATTTTATTTTGCCCCGCAATATATTAATACACCCATGTTAAATATTTTAGTATGTTTAATAAATGTTTATTCTGTTATGACACCCATGCTCTAAAGTGAACTAGAAATAAATATACAGGGGAAAAAAATAGTTTTGTTTTAGAAATGGTTTATTATAAATGCACAATACATCTCCATGTCTGACACGCATATATAATTTAGAATTATATCTGAAATGTACAATAAATAATTTTTGGGGAATAACATTGTCCTTAAAAGCTTCAAACAAAGCTTTTTTTTGTGGCAAATGCACAAAGAACAAACTCAGATGAAGCCATTAAAGCCAGAAATGGCTTCTCTTTCCCAATCCGAGTCGGAATCTGAAAACTCGACCAACTCACTCGCTCTGATTGGAGAGAAGCTCCCAAGAACTCCTGGATGGTTGGTGTCTGGCATGTTTTGGACAGAACAGGCAGCATGTTTGGGTGAAGATGATGACATTATGAAGTTACTAAGTGAAGGGAGAGGAGGAATCACCACTTTCATCTCAGGCCCGATGGTTTTGTTCGGTGGGAAGTTATCATAGTCCGCTAAAAATTGCCTCATTGTAGATTTATCCTGAGGTGGCATTGCGAACTGTTCCATTGGCTTTGGGTACTGCTCTGAGTATCGAGGGACCACAACACTCAGATGATCGCTTTTAACTGGCATTTCTCCGGTTCTAGCAAACATGCACGAAATGCTGGTAGGGTCATAACCATCATTCTTCATGCTGCAGGCCTCAGAAAAGCTCATCAGATGTTGGGGGAAGTTTTCCCTTGCTGTAGCAAACTGTGGGGGTGTTCCTGTGTGGGTTTGGTGTGGCGTCAATTGGTTCAGGAGGTGATTGGAGCTCTGAATGTTTCCAGTGGTCTTATTTGGAAGGGGAACTCCCACTTGGCGCCTTGACTTTGCCCTACGATTCTGGAACCATACCTTTGGAAATACAGATAAAAATAAAATTATTAGGTTGGTTTTGAATCGTTTAAGAAACAAAAATGTACATTTGAAGCTGCAAATATTTGCAAAAGTGTAAGGAAGCCATTGGTAATCTTTTTTTATGAGACTAGTGGGTCATTTGCGGCATGATGTTAAAATGGTCATTAATTTGTATAATTTACACATAAGATTAGCTGAACGGTTCCAAACACTGTAAACAATTACATATGAAATAACTAAGCATACAGGTTTTAAAATTTCAACTGTTCCAGAATTTTCCCAAGTTTAAAAGTTGTGCAGTGGGCATTCATTAAATATAAATTTCTTTTTGATGCTTCCTGCTGATCAATTTGTGTATGTGTAAAAAAAAGAAAAGAAACATAATTAAGACAAAAAAAATTAACAATAAGAAAAGTAGTAATTACTACTTAAATATTTTTGTTTTTGAATGATTGTTAAGGTCGTCATTTTTAATGTATTGCATGTCTTTGTGGCTTTAACAGTAGTTTTTAAAGATGTTAAATTAATGTTAGGAGAACATTTTTCAGTACTTAAAATCATTACATCGTGGAAATTGCAAAAAAACGCTTTGACTTTTCAATCAAAGAAAACTTTTTTAAGGTGTGTCGCTACAGAATTGGCCAATCACAGTCATTTCGGAAAGGTCACGTGACACCCAAACGTAAACACTAATATTTACATGTATAAAATAAAGGAAAATTATGTTATTTAAACTAAATGTGACTATAAACGAAAAGCTTTGCTGCTTTAAATAAATAATTGTAATAATATATCGAATATATATTTATGCCCTTAAAAGGTGAATTAAAAACACAGACCGGTGTTGGGCGCCAAACAGATCGTGCGTAGCGTTAACGGAAAAAAAGACGTTTGAACTGGACAAATCTTACCTGAATTCTGGACTCTGGCAAACCGGTGAGTGCCTCGAGTTTCTCTCTTAAAAAAATATCAGGGTATTGAGTGTCCAGGTAAACTCTCTCCAGAACGTCAATTTGTTGTTGGGTGAAGTTGGTGCGTTTTCTGCGGTGGGTGAACAAAGTGGCGCTATCAACACAGGGGGCGCTATTGAGAAGCCTCATCCGCTCCTGAACCGCATATTCTGAGGACAAAATAGGGAAAACGTAGGTATTATTCAGCAACACTCTTTAAAAACTACAAAAAAACATACTTAGAAAGTGTGTAGTTTCATACAAATGTTAGATGTGAAGCATCAACTCAAATGTTAAGGATTTGTATCATCTGTTAAATACATCACACAGTTTGAAATGCCTTTATATTTCAATTAGCCCTAAACACAGTAAACATATGTATAAAACGCGACTGATTCCTGAGGTAAAACTAGTTGCAGCAAAGATTGTTTTCAGGTCAGCTGAATTCCCGCGCAAAAAACTCACCTGTCGAGTGCATGGCAGTCCTCTCCGCAACTGGAAACATCTGGAAATGTTTTAAATGTCCGTTCGTTGTGTTTCCTTGCACCACTGCCATCGTGCTCCTCTCTTGTTCGAGTTCAGGCCAGAATGTCTAGATTCCGAGGTAAAACCGGGCGTTATATCTCCGGTGCCCCGGGGCAGATCAAAGAGAACGGCGGGCGCTGGTGTGAACGGTGATCGCTCGAGCCCCATTTGCATCTGCAAAAGGTTCGTGTGCGAGTTAATGGGATCTCCACCCGAATACACATGAGCTGAAAAAACATGCACGTGTATTGTTGGCTGCGGATGATCTGCGGATGGCTGTGCACTTCCTGAGGAGTGCTCACCTGAGCTCAATAAGCACATCACTCAGACCTGTTTGGGGAAATAGGTCCATCACAACATGTCTGAGGGCCTTCCACTAGTGGAGTGAGGGGTTCAAGGACGTCACCCCCACGTCATAATGCAACATCAGTAGACAACATATTATAGATACATCCCAGGCACTTATACATAGCGAAGAAAATATATAAATAAAAGCAACAAAACAGAAAAAAAGATTAGTTGAGCAAACGTAGATATTCTATTTTTTTGTGAATTGAATATTTCCCATTTACAATAATATCATTTTCTAATGTATGATGTCATTTGAGTTGAAAACCCAATAGTTTTGCATTCCTAAAATAAATGAAATACAGAGGGTATGCACATGAGGTCACAGTACCCGGAAGTCTCCGAGTGAGTGGCAAAAAACACCTATTCATGAGATAATGTGAGTTTGCATAAAAGCTAAAAATGCCAGAAAGATGCTGTGTGATTGACGAATTTTCAAAGACTTCTAGAGACTGCTGAAATACGTTGAATAATTGTCATTTTATTACAGAAAAGGAACGGGTAACCTTTTTTTTTTAATTAATGTTTTTCCAATGTAGAATTCCAATAACATTTTTCTTTAGAAATAACTTTATTTTTGATTAGTTTGTATCTTTATTTGTATTTTTTTTGCTGTAAAAATTCACAATGATTTAAAAACAAATAGAAACATAAAAGGAGAAGGAATTGCGATACAGAAAATGAAGAGAAGACTTTTTTTTTAAATAACGTAAGAACCATTTCTACTTTTACTTACGAATTTGTTAAAGAGGTAAAAACTTTATTATACATATTATGGATGTTTTATACATTATACACCGTATTTTAATTATACATCTGAAAAATAATTTGTATTTTAAATGATATGAAGTTTATGAACACAGCATCTTTGTAATACATACATAATATAAAACACATTACAGCTTTTATATTTATATTTAAATGGTGTAAATGTTATGCCAAAGAAGAATTTATTAAAATTATAATATAATGCAAACATTGTGTTTCAGAATTTCATACACGTGACAAATGCCTTAGGGGACTTGTAATTTTAACTATTCAGAAAGGGGACCACATGCTCTCTAAATAGAGTTAAAAATATCAGAGTTTTATCAACTCTAATATCACAACTTTACTGATAACATCCTTATGGAAAACAGAAACGAAACATCCCAGAATAAATTAAAAATGAACTGAAAACTCATCAAATAGACGATAAATAATCAGTTTAAACATTGAGGATGTTACTGTGTGTACTCAAGTTAAAAGGCAATATGCTCGGAGCTGTTTATATAATGCCAGTAGTTGCTGGTATTATTTTGATGAACCCTGATTTTTGGGTTAAATTTGAGCGCTTTCAAATGACATTCTCTCCTCTGAACATATCGCCTTTAATGTGAGCACATCTCTTACTTGTAACATTAATACATTTCCTCCCTTGATCCCCTTTTGTTCTCTTATAACATCTCCGCTGCAGATGAGCAATTGTAACTTCGATCAGATCCAGGGGCATGATGATTTACTCACCGTTTCACAGATCTCAAACTCAAGGAACATCAAAGCTTTGAAGCGTCAGCTAATGATCAGCCATTAGCACTGCTCCCCACTCGGACAGACCGATAGATAGATGGATGGATAGATAGACAGGGCCTTCACACGTTCAGAGAGAGCTGCTCAGACAGAAGGATTAGCTTCACTGCTGCTGCCACGGACCTTCTGTGTGTCTAGACAGAAGTCTTGTTCTGAAATTGTGGAACGGTTCGCAAATAAAGGAATAAGCAAGAAATTTTGTACCTGATTAGATGGACTTATGTGTAGGCAGCAACACCAAGGCCGTGGGTTCAACTACTAAATACATGAAAGGGTGTAGTCTAGTTTCTAAAAATAAAAATGTTTTTATGTTTAGCACGATCGTTTCCAGCTGAAGGATGTAATCGTAACATTTTGGTGAAATGTGAGAGTCTAAAAAAATAAAAGAGAAATGCTAGTAGTACATGCAAATAAGAACAAAACAAATAAATGTATTTATAGAGTATTTTTTTTTTTTTAAAAAAGGGGGCCTTTTGTAGATTATTTTCAATTGTTTTAATATGGTAAACTGTGTTTTAGAGTCTGAAACTGAACCATGAACATAGTTTGAAAATTTGGGGTTTAGTCGTTACAGGACAAAACTAGTCGGGTGTACTTTTATTTATAAATCTCATAATGGATTTTTTGAAAAGATGCAAGATATAATCATAAAGGTTGGGTAAATAGTGAGACTCTTTAAAAATGAAATAGAAATGGCCAAAATTAAAAGTGGAACAAGCAAATAATGAAGCAAAAGGAGCTTTTTGGAGATTTTTTTCAATTCTGATTAGAACATTTTAGGATGGAGTAAATAAATTAATATTAATACTTACGTTTTTGTTCGAGGCATGGTGTTCGTTAATTACAATCATTAAAAGTTAGAGCGAAATGGTCATTGCTAAATGTGGTAATGTCAAATCAGGCAAAGTGAGCCTTTGAAGATAATTTTAAATTCTGAAAAGAATGTTTTAGGAGTAAATTAAGTAATTACCAAATTAATTGTTTAGCTTCGTTGTAGAGAACAGACTGGAGATTAATAGTTTACAGTCTAGACATTATAATATTATAGGTCGAAATTGGGAGCAGTGTAGAGTAAACAGGTGATATGCGGGGCATCTTAACTGGCTAGCGGCCGAAAACCAAAATGGGAAGATATGGAACCAAATAAGCTTTGATTACACGACAAATAAAAACAACTTTCTAGTTATTCATACAACTTAAATAGTAATTGCTGCACGTGGCTACCACTGCGGCTTTCAGAAGGAAGACTTGCCAGTGACTTTGCTGGGAGAAATTTGCACGGGTTTCCCCCTCAAGCCCCAAAACGTACATCGGTAGGGGTGTAACGCTATGCCCTGTGATGAACTAGTGACCTCTCCAGTGTGTACACCTGAAGTGTGCTGGTGACCCCGAAAGGGTAAAGAAAATGAATGAATGATATTGTTATTGATATTTGGTAAGAACTACTAAAATCATCAAAACCACACACAAATCATAATCCAAAGATCCAAAATGATTACGGACATACGCACAATATTTAACGTATTAGTTATCGTATCATTACTTGTACTTATTGCATTATTACCTCAAACCTATCATCTCATAACTTTAATACCAACAACTAATCTTAAAATCAATAATTATTTCATACCCTGAAAATTGATTGTGCTTAATGCAACATATTTAGATTGATCATTTAATTTCATTGTGTAAATACGTTGCATTGAGGTATTTTTGACGATGAACTTGCCCATCTTATAGAATCCGCATTGATAAAACAACGGAAGGTGCATTAGGTGAAATAGGAAGTTCAGTAGAAGTGTCATGAGTCTGGCACCCTGTCCACACTTCACCTCAGAGAAGAGCAGAAGTGTGAAGCTTTCAACCCCCAACACACACAGCATCAGACATCCAGGTCCAAAGCGTTCAACGAAACAGAATGAGCCCTCACCATTAACTAAAAACAAAGCCTTTCACTGAACCGTGCAATCCAGTTACATTACTGTAAGAAGCTATGGTGGTTAAGATGCTCTAATACTTTTATTAAATGCACCAAAGGTTGGATTTCTGAAGGACATGTGACCGCTATTTTGAACCAGACTTCCTTTCAGACCACAGTTTCTTAAAATCCACCTAAACCCCAAATTTCAAAGCAGTAGCCATCGTATCTCGATCTGCATCTCTATGATAGCTCAAAGGATTCCCATTTTGTGTCATTAGAGCATTTGAAGTTAAAAGAGCTGCCCCGCCCGCAAAAGCACAACTGCTTAAGGTGACACACTTTCAACAGCCCCACAATTCAGCGTGCTTTCAATGTCTTCCCAACCTAATGGGCTCATATTTTGTCTCTTTTAAGAGCAGTGTTGTTTGTGCTCTCATTAGCAAGTTCTTTCTGCAGCAACCATCAAGGTCCATTCCACGTGTTTTTCTTGCTTTAAATCCTTGTTCAAAATCTGTAGGCTTTTTAAAAACTGTTCATCTCAGACTACCCCTAAAAAGGCCTTCTGTTTACTTTAGGGGGGAAAAAAAATCTATAAAACAAATATTTTTTCTAGAGAATTTGCAACCCAATACTGCAATTTTTAGAGTTTAAGCGGCAAATTTTTTTTAAAATAATTTTTCTCTCTAAGAGCCTTTACTAATATATCAAAAAAGCCTCTGTAAGCACTACGTTAATTTTTAATCACAACAAACTGCTTGTGTTTTCCCCGGAACAGGTCAGACATTTTGGAGAAGTGTGTGCTAAATGTAGATCCAAAACATTGCTGAAATATAGTCGCATAGCTTTAATATGAATGCCCACATCCACCAGGTAAAAAAAAAAAAAACAATTGTAAATTTTGAAAGTTAAAATTTACAAGTCAAAATTTCGAAATCCAAAATTGTTGATTATTGCAATTTGACGAATCAAAAAATTTGTGACCGGTCGATTTTGAAGCTTGCTGGTCATACAGGCGCAGGGGGATTGTCAAAGGTTAAAAGTTTTGTTGCTTCCGTATATAAATCTGTACCTTGAGAAGTTTTCGGTTCACTTCTTGCCAAAGTTTTCATTACAAGTAACTTTATGTACAAGTCTACCATATAGTAATAATATAGTTAAAGATAATAAAATTACATAACATTAATAGGTCAACATAAAATAATGCTTGTTTGAAAAAACAGATATTAAATCAATTTGTAACATTAAGTTTAATACACCGCTAGAGTTTGGTAAACTTTTAGTTTATATAATTATACCTTAATTAAATCTCAATCAGTAGTTTAACATTTCAAAATACACACCCGCTTTATGCAACAATGTTAAGCTATTGAAATTTGTTTTTTTTGTGAATGCATGTTAAAAACCATGAAACAAAAAAGTTCAATGAAGTGAAATCTCCTTCAAAAAGGCTTTTTATTAAGATGACAAACAAACAAAAAGACTAAGAGCTTGACAGTAGAATTTTTCCTGATGACAACCGTGTTCTCTGGAGCCGGTTCGTTTCGGCATCTCTTTGTCCTGTGTATTGAAACACCATTAGCACCGATGTTTGCATGTAAAAAAAAAATAAAAAATAATAATAATAATAATAATAAACTTTAATAGGTTAAAACCAAACCTTTTTTTGCAGTATGTACAGGGGCAGAAGACGGGCACTGTCTGTTGCAGATTGCATCAATCTGATTGACATCACAGAGCACAGCATCACAGTGCACAAAAAGCTGGAAGCAAACAAAATCACTTAACTTATAAACCTTTTAGCTTCAGGACAGTTCAGCAGCAAAGCCATATAAGGACTTACTAGAAATTAGAATTTTGCACATTAATTCCAAAAACAATAAATTCCTTGAGGTTTTGCAGCTAAATAAGTTGAACCCACCTGATCTTGCGACGCAATGTTGTTCTGTGTGAATGTGAACATCTGGATTTCAAAACGCTTCACGTGAGAGGGGAAGGGAACTGATCCCGGAAGCACAGGGTGGAAAACTGTAAGATGAGTGTCAGCTGGATTCCAACAGCTGTTTTTGGGATGGGGAGAAGAAAAAAAAAATGTTTAGTATAAAGTCACATATAGGAAAGGTAGTGAAGCTCATCCTTGCATCAACCCCTTTGACATCCAGTGCTAGTTCTAAATTAATCCATAATTTGTTTTGTTTAAGTTGGGAAGGGATCTTGTGCATATGCTGCAAGTAATTTTCCAATATTAAATGGAAAACTCAGCCATTTTTTTGAGTCAATAATTAACCTACACTACTTTAAAGGCCAATAACATAGAGAAAAAAAAAAGTTTTGAAACTTGATCATCACCCTGGCAACACCGTTTGAATAATGCAATTACCCATTTGAATAAATAATTACCCATTAACAACCAGGTCCCATTTTGGAGTAGAACTGCGGTTTTTTTGTTGTGTAGCCCAACAGTTCTCCAGAACCAGCTCAATCTGAGGATCAGTAGCCTGAAGTAAGGTTACCTCAAAGAACAGAGGTCTGGCTAAGAATTGTACCACTGGATAGTCCCCTTCCAAATAGAATCCTGTATAAGATCCATCTATTGGGAGAAATGTGAACAATTTTAATATCAATATGTGGACCATGAGTTCTGATTGGAACACTAGTGATTTGGTGGTAGGTATGATTAATAGTAAGTGCACTAGCATACCAAAAGCTAATCGTAGTATGACTTGTAGCTCCCCATAACCAACCTCCACCATAGGATCACTTTCTCGTGGCTTTGTGCTAAAGGTAATCATCTGGGTGTCATTTATAGTGTAGAAACAGGAAATAGTCACTCTGTCAGAAAAAAAAAAAAAAAAAAAAAAACATGAGCAACGAAACGGTTAAATTTCAGCCCTGGTTAAATGGCGACTTCATCTCACCGATATTCTGAGTCAAACGGCTCACTCTTAGGTTCTTGGTGATTTGGTCGCCAGTTTGGCAAAGTGATTTCATTGTGATAAATCATGATGCCATCATAAAACTGCAGGAGAGAAAAGGATTTAAAAGATTGTCTTTAAGTCAAATACATTATGGTACCAACTTTATACCCTTCTAATGGTTCCACAACTGTTCGCATCAAAAGAGAAGTAGGCAAATCGGTCATCGCTAAAGATGGGTGTGCACGAGGGATCCCTCAAGGTAAGGTGATGTGGGACAAGCTCAGGTACAGCATCTACCTTCACTGCAAGGGCTGAGATGGAGCCATTGCTAAAACACTCTAGAAAAGTAAGAGCAGGATATTTCACCTTCTGTTAGGACATCGAAAAGAATTCAGCTTTAAGATCATACCAGTCATAGTCATGGGGAAATTGCAAGCCAGGGAGAAGTCGCTCAGGGACCATTTGTTGACAGGATCCCAAACCAATACGTCAACTCTTGCCCTCAAGGAAGTGGGATACATCAACTGTTGGCGGTATAAATCATACGATCACCTTTGCATGTGCTAAAGGTCATGACACCTTACCACCCAGAGTCCACCAATCAACTACTAGTCGACTTTGAGACACACAAGCTTACCTCAAAAGCAATTTCAGATGACAGGAAAGGCACAGCAAGAACCGTATGAGTGGTGTTCTCCTTTATGCCATACTCTGCTATCTGGGATGGAGTCAGATCTTCTTGACCCAACATGATGTTATAGTTGTCTACCAGATTACCATTTGAAATGGTTATGTAGAACTTTTCGTCGTCACAGGATCCATCCAATGTTGGAAGGACTACAAAAAGTAAGCGATTAATGCGTAATATGGCAACATTACTTTAAAAAGTGACCAACACTCACCGACATCCTGAAGGTTTACTTTCAGATTTGCCACGTACGAGAAGGGGGTAGATTCAGGTTGGATCATAAATCCATAGATGATTGTTATTGCGTAAATTGTGTAGCGGAGATCCACTTGCTACAAAAGAAATGTATTAGGGGAGCAGTAGAATCAGGACCACTAAAGCCTCACTTAAGGCACTTACCTTTCGCACAACAAACGGGTCAGAGAACGGGACTTGAAACCTGAAGGCCTTGGATCCATTCTGGAAGAGCTGTTCCTGTACATTGAATCCTCTTGCAATTGCCTCATCCACAGTGAGAACACCACTTGAAAAGGTGAGATTTACCAACTCTACATCTTGAAGGAACGTACCCAAAACCACAATAAACATCCTTTGTTCTACATCGGTGACTACAAGAAAAAAAACAAGGTAATCAGCATTTATCATAAAGACCAGTCCAAGAGAGATGATGCTTGGAATATTAGGGACCAACTAAACATACGGTCAACAAACTGTGGTGGTCTTGGCGCAAGAGGAGTCTTGATTGGGAAGAGGATTCGTTGTCGAGTGGCGTCCATACCTCCTTCACTCCACAGCAACTCAAGCATTGGCTCAATTACATAAATTATATAATATAGGTTGTTTACAGCTTGACTCTGCACACAGTTAGTAAACATTAGATGCTGAAATCAAAGTAGGCAAATTTAAGAGGGGAAGTCAAACCTTGTAGTAACCATCAGGTCCACCAACAGGTATGGTCATTACGATCTGATCTTCCACAGTAGTCAAGTTGTATCCTCTAGCTTCCATGTGTGCAGAGTCAATCTTCTTTCCATCAATTCCCATGTGCATGGCGAGGTAAGTCACATCAGTGGAACTCATTACTGGACTAATCTGAGGGTAATACCAGGTGATCATTTCTTCAGTAAAAGAAAGCCCACCTGTGGAAGCAGATTTATCCATTGAGTCACATATGTTCAACTTGACGCAGCCATGTCAATACCATTATGCCCTATATACACACAAACTGCAAAAAGAACTCTTTATCTAGACTAGCAGGGGTCTCAACTCAGTTCCTGGAGGGCCATAGCACTGCAGAGTTTACTTCCAACCCTGCTCAGAGAGATCCACACCTGAAGCTTACAAATAGCCTGACTGACCAAATGAGCTGCATCGTGTGTGTTTAGTTGAGGTTGAAGACCCCTGATCCAGCAGTTTAAACACATTCGTCCTGTTCATCCAAACATTGGATTAAAGACATGGTGTTAAAGGGAAGCTTACCAGTTGGACAGGCAGCAACAGTATCCAACATGGTCACAGACCACTGCTTCTTGAAGTATGTGGTAACCTTTATGATCTTCATTGGCACTCCAGTTACCTGCAATAGAACATGCAGTTAGCGCAAGAAAACCATCCAGGAACCATTTTCTACTCACATTTTCAGCGTAGGTCTCTGGCATGTCGAAACCACTTCGTAGCACTAGTCGAGAACTGGTGGTAGTGATGGCATAACCTGCCTTTAAAGCATCATCCAAGAGAATCGCTTTTTGTTTGGGCGTGAAAAAAACCATCCTCCAGATGTCATATTTGGAGGTAATGGCCTTGTAGAACACAACCACATTGGAATTAAACAAAATTTGTCTAAGTTACTGAAAAGTTAAGTTTTGAAGTGCCCCATACCTCTGAAACTGAATCAGACCACTGATCAAACGTTTGAGCTTTAGCGGACCTAGGTTTAAAGGCTTTAATTTCCCCGGGTAACCGGTTAACAGAAACCTAGAGGATTCATTACGGATTACATTTCTTTTTAAAGTCTAGTTCAAAAATCAAGCCTAGATTTTTTTTTAAATTATACCTCCATGAAGTTCCGATCGCAAAGAATCTCACGAGGGGCCCATTGGTCATATGTGCAGGTTTCACCAACTTGGAAGGCATCTTGTTCAGCTTTGTTAACTCCACGCATTCGGACACGCAGATCAATTCTAAAGTCTGTGTCATCCTGAATGCAACACACACTACTGAGTCAAATCCTGGTCAAGTTATCGGTTATCAAAACTTGAAATAGAATTACCATATTTCCTGCAAAACAGTTGAGAAGAGATGCAAAGACTTTGTAGTTTCCCCAGTGATCAGAATCTATGCTAAAGCCACATTTAGATGCCAGGTTAGGAGTTAAAGGTTCAAACTGCGATCCATCTGAGGAGGAAGGAACGTTTAGCTTTGTAGAGAGTTTCCGCTGGACAATTTTAACAAAAGGTGAAGAAACTTACTGATAACATCAAACTCAACACGATTTCCAATAGCTATAGATTCATTTACAGTTAGTCTCATAAAACCATCCAAGCAATCAGTCTTCACACCAGTTCCTAAAACACAAATCACAGTGAGCTCACATTTAAAACGAATCTCTTAAACTTCACTCTTACTCGTTAAACATACTGTGGTAACTCTGTTTCGGCATCACATTAACACTGTTCTGCAAAGAGACTTCAAAATGCTTCTGTGCCAAAGCCATAACCGGTAACAGCCACAAAGAACTGCAAAAGTTGAACAGATGTTAAATTTGCTACGAACAAATATCGCACTTTGGCTAACACTAAAGCACACTAACCAAATCCCTAGAAGCCATGTCATCCTTGCTCCAAAATAAGCCCCTTAGATTCTAAGTGGTGTAATTTTTGCAAACACCACAATGTACAGCCTTCCAGTTCAAGGGCTCATAGCACAGTGAGAGAAGAGGTCTGAAAAGAACTGCGGCTCTTGAGCACAGGTGAAGCTAATCAGCCATTAAACACCAGGTGTGATGAGTTAGCATTGGCTCTGCGGTGTTTAGAGGGAGGAGTAGCTCTCTAAGCTCACTGACAGAAATTTTCAGAATTATAGGAAAAATATGTTTACACTGGAAATTTTAATTGTGCAGATTTTTTTCTACAAAAAGAACTATTTAAATAATTATAGTACAAAAGTTTAAAATAAAATATTTGGGTGTTAAAAATAAAACTGATTTAAGGTCACGTTTAACTGTAATTTTTAATACATACCAGTGTTTACACAATTTAAAAACCAATCTGCAACTTCCTGCTTCTTATTACAGGAAGTGACAGATCTTGTTGTCCACCGACTACAAAAGTGAGGAGATTCTTATTGACCTCAGTCAATGATTGACCTCCATGTAAAAATGTCAAACTTTACAGTTGAAAAACCTTGTTTCCACCGCTGGTTTAATTGTATATTGCCTGATTTTAGCACTTTGGTCCCAATCTAAGATTGGAAATGGTTAGTAAAGCCCATTCTGAGGCACAAAGGCCTTCAAAAACCTATGGTTGATATCACAGAAACTTTGTCAAAGTAATATACTATCAATAGTATGATGCATCTTCTTCATTTAATGTAATATTGAATTGATTATATGTAATCTACACTGGTATTGTTGAACTCACAAATAGAAAAAAAATAACAACAGGCATGAATATAAATGAAGGCATTTTTAGGTCCTCGATCTTCCCCTGGGACCACTTTAACAAATGTATTCTAAAAACGCAGTTTTATTAATATTATGCTACAAAGATCCACTAGAGGTCGGTAATGAGAAGAAAAGGGAGAAGTGACCCACACTGTGGACACGTGACTAGTTAATAATTGCACAGTGGTTTGGGAACATCATAGTACTGGGAATATAACAAACAAGTTAGTTGGTATGGACAAATGGAAAAATAAAAATATACAAGTTTTTTATGTGCTGCAGCAAATAAAATACATGGCTATCTGCTGACCTGGCACACAAAGTATACACTGTATTTATCAATTAAGATGGAGATCAGGTATTCAGCCAGGTATGCAAAATTTTTATTCATTTACAGAAGTGTACATCCCATTCAAAATATATTTTCTTCACATCCATCATCATTTAAGGTCTTCTGTCACTTGGTTAAACAGTTCAGATGGTGGCTCTTAGTTAGTATCCCCTCTTCAACTTCTCTTCTCTGTCCAAAAGTGTCTGACACAAACTTTCTTTAGCATCTTTAAAATCAGGGTTCAGTTCCAGGGCTCTCCGAAAGTCATCCTCAGCCTCCTTGAAGAAACCTTCAGAAAAACAAAGAAACTGGACTATTTAGTACAATCAATAATAAGACTGCCTCACGCAAAATTACGCTCCAAGATTTCTTCTATATTTTGGGATTTCTCAAAAAAAAAAAGTTCTTAAAAAGTTTTAATATTCACTTATAACATAAATCGTTGGGCAGCCAAAAATACAAAGGCTTAGTCCCATTTCTACCCCTCAGTCTCCATTTTGTGAGGCAAAGGGGTGTCCCAATCCTCTTTTGAGCATTTAAAGCACACAATAAACAGAAATATTATTCGCCAAATAATATTAACATTGTGCAGTAGATTGGGTAATGGCGCGTCACATATTTATTTAAAGCTATATTTGTTTAAACCTGATGTATACAGTTCCAATTAATAGCGGTACATTTTCAGCCATTCCCCCTAGCCCTCAAGGGGATGGCCTAGGTGAAAATGAGATAGAAACATTACTTTTTAAAATTGCAAACTTTATGTTACTGAGCACCAAGAAGATAAAACATCAGCAGGTATTATGTTTAAGATATTAAACATATGTTTATTAGACAAACATATCTTAACAAGTTAAATATTATGCCTGCGGGCACTCAAGTTTTATTTTTAATATGTGTAAACTCAAAATGTAACAGATTTATTCTTTACCTACCCAGTCTGTATCGTATCAGCCCTCTGTTATAAAGTGGCACCTCAAACTGACAGTTCATCTGAATGGCTTCATTGTAGTCATCCATAGCTTCATAGAAATCCACCCTCAGGTACTTCACTTGTCCACGATTGTTATATGCGACTGCCAGATCATGTGGACTGCAATATCTAAAGTTACAGAAAAGATGCCAATGAAGCTCGTGAAATGTACAAATAATAAGTAACGCTCCCCTGTTGAGCTCTAGTTCTTTATTTCATAACTAGCCATGATTTGATAATGCTACTGTGTTATCGTTATATTCAAATAAATAATGTACACTACCTGGATTTCGTGCACAACTCGATAAATTGTGAATATAACGCTTCGGCTCGCTTATAATTCTCAGTATTGAACTCATTGTGAGCTTTTTGTAGAATAATTCGCTCGTTGTCCTCCATATATCTCTGCTAGGCTAATGCGTAGTGACATCATTACAAACAAGTTTACAGAACGTCATTAATATTCATGAGATTCACTCGCCGATTCGTTGCTGAAAATTCAACAGCTGTGGTGAATAAACAGCGCCATCTTCTGATTGCGATTCGTCATGTGTCGCGTTCCTTACCACGCGGAATCTGTCGTTTGGACCAAATATGCTTTATGTAAGTAAACTTTGAAAGTGCATATTTTGTGTAGGTTTGGGAGAGAAGATAAACTCCCCTGTGTTGAGCCTAGACTTGGTGTACTACCGATTTCTCGTACCCCGTGAGATCAACTCCGTAATTTACTTCTCCCCACTGAATAAAGCATTGCAATGGGTCTAAAAGAGTAGAATACAATACTATCGTTAACTGTTGTGAATAAAGAAACAATTTAAAAGATCTAATTATTGCAAAACTATTGTGTAATTAACATCAATGTTCAACATGAACAGTATGTTGAAAATGTTTTATTTGTGCCCTAAAATGTAGTTAAAATTAAATAAAATGTTTGGTTTTGCGCATGCGCAAGGACCGACTTGAAAACAGTTTTAACTATTAATATTATGTTTGTCTGGCCAATACAAACAACTGTGATTGAATAAACAAAATTCCGTTTAAACATACTTTTAAAATGTTCTGTAAGCAACTGACATTGACTAGTTTGCTAATGGTAACTAGCTTAACCACAAACGTGATCAATTGATTTTGAGTTTATACGTTGTTACCTCATACAAAGCAATAAATAACAACACACACAAAAATGCCTCAAGGAAGACTCTTTATTATTTAAAGAAAAGTTTTGGGTTTGTTTGAAAACTTTATTTACTATATCAGCTTTCACATGGAAGAAGCTTAAGTTAAAAAACAAAAATAGCTTTTAAAACAACCACTTTGTTCAATACTTTTAAGCTATCATAATTAGAAGTTAGATAAGAAAGATATGAATTATGAAAATATCTTCTTTCTATATGTGTTTCGTTGTAATGTTTAGAGCTATGCAGTTAAAATACTGTACATTGATTTGTTCGATAACATTAATATTTTTGGTAATTGACCTTATGATCAGTGAATTTATTTCACACACGCAAGTACAAATCGCTTTAAATCACATAAAGGTTTTGTTTTCATTCAGTCCCAAATTATGTAATTTAAATTTAAAAACCAATTTAATCCTTGGGGTAATTTGTGACATAATTATTTTCCTTACTGTTGGTCTGAGCTACTTTACAACAGAATAAATGTAGCATTCTCACAAAAAGGAATGGATGTGCAAAAAAATCTAGAAATGTCAAGCATTTAAATCCTTATGCACAAAATCCAGTGGTGATGCCTGCAGACATTCATACTTTCCCCCTTTACACAGCCAACCTTTAAAACTCTTGTTATTCGCCGGGGAATTTCTCAGCTTCATGTTTACCTGCTAGTGGAGGATGTGAAATCTTTATTAGGCCAGTCTTAGACTGGATGGATGGTCTCAGAGGAATATGTGTACACAGAAAAGGACTTTGAAGGTAATTTATGACCATCAATGTTCAGACAGCAGAAACACTGAGCAGAACCTCAAGTGAGTCCAAGATTTAATAGCGGCGCCTGGTTCACCTTCTACAAAATCCTCATTGAACTTCGAGGACCCGTTCTGGCAGATGTACACCGAAGTGAACTGAATGCTCCATGCTCACCTGCGTCTACCAAATATTGGTGTTTGCTGCGAGAACTAACATCTTACACTCAGTTCAAAAGAATAAAGCTTTGAGTTGTCACTGATCAATCCTTTCCCCAAAAACTCGAACACCTTTACTATTTGCTTTCACAGGTGATGGAGAAATACCGTTCAATGCTTTATTGAACACTCTCCAGTCTCACAACCGTGCGAATCGATTTTAGATTGGCTCATGGTGCCCTTACAGCTTTTAATCTATGGCATGTTGCAATATTTATTGCATCAAATCATAATATGGATGTGATTTAAAAAAAATATATTTTTGGTCTACAAAAGGTTAAATACTGTTTATTCTATGGCTAGACTGAAGGTATACGTCTGACTTGTGATGGATGAGCTATTGATTTTGTGCCCAGTGAACTCAGACAGACAAGTTTCTGACATGTTGCTGTTAAACCTATAGTCTAGCTCTAGCTGAATGATGTGATGGATTCTGTGTTCAAATATTCAGAACTGGACAAAAAGGTTGTTTTTAAAGGGTTTCAGATTTTAATGTGGTGAGTTTGGATGCATAAATTATACATTTGCATTATTAGTGATAAACAGTCAAAGCAAAATCATTTGTGCTCATAAGTTTACAAAATTGGCAAAGAAGTTGGCAAATCCTCTGTTTTTGTTTTTGTTTTTTTTTCTTCAGAAAATATGAATGATGATTCAAAACACAAGGC
The DNA here is from genome assembly GCA_007224835.1 of Danionella cerebrum. Taxonomy (NCBI): domain Eukaryota; kingdom Metazoa; phylum Chordata; class Actinopteri; order Cypriniformes; family Danionidae; genus Danionella; species Danionella cerebrum. The sequence goes on from SRMA01024391.1 coordinate 23,317, forward strand.
CAAGTCCACTTGTTGTTGGTTACACCAGAACTGAGTGAAGGTTCTGGAATAGATCTCATTCTCCTGACCTCAATATCTTGGAAGCAGTCTAGGGAGAACTCATCGTACAGGGGGGTATTCCAGAAAGCTTGGTTAACTTACCATATGATAAATCATAACCTCTGGGTTGATTTACCCTAAACAGGCATACCATGAGTATGTCGGTTCCAAAACACCTGAGAAGAGTTAGTTTAATCAACCTCCAACTGGTTACCCAGAGTTAATGCGCGTGCACGGTGCATATATAAAGACATTTTCAATGGATTGCCGATTTCACGAGTCACCATGGAAAGTCAAAGCGAAAAAAAGAGAGCGGCGTATTTCACAGAGGCGGAGTTGGAGGTTTTAATGCACGCTTATGAGGAGTTTAAGCCAATAATATTAAAAAGAAGCAACACAGCTGCATCAGCTAAAGCAAGAGAGTTGGCTTGGCAAAAAATAACGGACAGAGTAAATGCGTGAGTGTATTAAATTACAAATTTGGTATTGGCTCCCGTTTTATTATAATACAAAATAATGAAGTATGACTTATACAGCCTTTTGAATATGTTATATCACTACGAAAATAATTAATACATGTATAGATATACATAATATGACTAAATATTAAATATGCGTCATAGATTTTACTACAAAGGACAAACCTGCCACTCTGTGGAATTCGTCTTTAATAACAAGCAGAGGTTTATGGCCAGGGAACTGTACAAACGTGGGTAAGAACTGTTTAAGTGCCAGACATACTGTACGAACGGCTCTACACACAGTTGCCTTTCCCACATGCTCTGAATCGCCCACAAAAAGTCCAGACGCAAAAAACCTAAGTGCTATGCACAGAATGTTTTCTGTGCTAAGCGCAGAACCGCAGTTTGTCACATTCGCGATATGCGGTTTTAAAAGACGTGTTAAATAAACTAACGAATCTTTTGAAAAGCGAATACGCTCTTTCAAATATTCATTAGGGTATGCAAACACATCAATACGCGGTCTTATAACCCTCTCCCGACGAAAAAAAAACCTCGTATAATTTGTGCTTCTACGTCCACAGGATCCTCATCAAAAGGGCACGCCATGCTCACCAACCTTCTGAAACGAAGTTACACTGAAACATAACCTGCTCCCGAGCAGGTTATCTTCAGAGAGTCAGTTGCTATGGTTACATACATACCCAGAAAGTTACCTCCGTTTTTGGAACCGAAAGTTGAGGTTATCCACGAACTTACCCTTAAACATACCCAGGTATGTCACATAACCTGCTTTCTGGAATACCCCCCAGGTCATGCAAGAATTTATAAGAGTTAGAGGCTTTTTGTCAAGAATGGGCTGCGTTACCAATAGAGAAAATAAAGAACCTCATCAACAACTACCTCAAGAGACTTCAGGCTGTCATTAAAGGGGGCAATACAATTAAAAGTGTGTAAACTTTTGATCAGGGTGATAAGGAAAGCTTCTGTTGTCATTATGACTTCAGAGTAAACACAGTTGTCTGACAATAAACAGCTTCACCCAAGGATCAGTGGAAAAAAAAGTTTTTGTTATTAATATTTTGAAAAAAATGACCAAGAAATCAAACATTTTCCCTGAGTTTGTAAACTCATGAGCACAACGGTACAATCAGCTCGTTAACATTTCACTACTTGTTCCACTA
>SRMA01024391.1:26194-88540 GCA_007224835.1 Danionella cerebrum
TATATATATACACACACACATATATATGGTAGATGTGTTCAAGGAACTTAAACTTTATATATATATATATATATATATATATATATATATATATATATATATATACACTACAGGTTTTTTTTTTTTACATTTCTTTCGCGTGATGTGCCTCATGATGGTTTTTGTCACTGAAATAAAGTGCAGAGAAGGTTGAAAAACACTGAATTACACTGAACAGCGTCCGCCTCTTTCTTCGTATAAAGGATATGTTTAGAGTTGAGGTCCTGTAGGGTGCTCTGTGTCTGCCTCTGGAAAGCCAGTCGTGCCTCGCACATGCAGGGATCCTGAACAATCTCCACCTTCACCTCTTCACATCACAGTTAAACAAGAAATATCACAGACATACCTCCAAAATCAATGTCATCTACCCCACCAACCCCAGAGTGAGGGTTATTTCAAAGTTTAAATTATGTAACACGCTGTAGCACAATGTTGTTCTTAAACGGAATTTCTGACAACATTGTGAGTGTTACATGTGATGTTGAGTCAGTGTTTTATTGACGACAGAAATTATTGACTGACAGATGAAATGTTCTCAAAGGTTTATTTTATGTATTTGTTCTAAAAAAAGCACAGCAGCTTGCTGAAACTTATTAGTATAAAAAGTAGTTACCGGTAAATCAGAATTAAAAAATGTCTGCACAGTCGAAATTAGTGTTTTTAAATCTTTATTTAAGTGATTACTGCAATATTATCCTCAAGAATTAGAATTTTTAAAGGTCAAAAATGTAATCTGTCTCAAAATATAAATATTGACTAAACTATTTGACAATCCCAACAAAACACGTCAAGCTGCGAATAATTGATTTTAAATGAGCTTATCTAAAATCAGATTTTCAGGACACATCACAAAATGTACAATTACTTTTTGTCTAATAATTAAATTTTAAATTGAAAAAAAATTCAGTTACTATGTCAAGATTTCAAAGATCCCATTGCAAACTTATTTTTATAAAATGTGCTTAACTTTTTTTTTTTTTTTTGAAAATTGAAATTTTTGTTCATCGATTCTAATAATAATAAAAAAGGTAAACTGTTCAAAATGTAATTATGCTGCCTGAATTTTTTTTTATTATAAAGTGAAAATTATACGAAAAAAAATTAGCAAGTAAAAAATGCAATTCTATCTCAAATTTTGACTATCCAATTTTTCTACTTACCTAGTCTAATTTTAAAGTAGCAACTGTTGAATTTTTTAAATTACTGTAAATTTTGAAGCCAGCTACCACAAAATAAACGTCTTAGCCAGATTTTAGAATTTTATTTTTCGTCTCAAAATTTGCTATTTTTTTTCTCTGAAAGTTTCAAAGTGCTAAGTGCAAATTTTGACTTTTCTTTGTCATGTTTTTAAAATTAATTATTAAATAACAATTAATGATTAAGAATCAAATTCTAATTACCAAGTAAAGTATTTAAATGTGACTAGATGTCGAGTATTTCGCTCATCACAAATAAGAATTACTTCAGGCAATGCCGCACGACTGAGTAGCTCTTCAAGCTCTTACTTTTTTTGGAACATGATTTCTTGTCTCCTTGCAACACAAAACCCCGGCGACATTCACAGTGATGGGAAGCATCGTTGCTGACACAAATGTGTTCACATTCATGACCCAGCGCACAGTAGTCCAGACCTGCAATGAGTTCATACGCTACAGCCCTGACGCTAACAAAGCACCGAAGCACATGACAGAAACACAGTACTTTCCCTATATTATAAAAATTCAGCCAGCAACAGAAACCAACACTGTAAAAAACCAACCGTTGGCAGTTAATTGACTTATTAGCAGAGATGGTAACCAGCATACACACTGGCTAATTGTAACTAGACCAAAAACTTGGTTTGGAGTGACACACTGCTAGTCAGATTTTTGTTTAGTCACCTGAATTGGTTTTTTTTACAGTGCATCATAAAATGGTACATGGTTACCATTTATGAACGCCTATAAGCAGTAAACTCACTGGCACTACCATCATCACTGGCTTTGAAGCAGGATTTCTTGTCCTCCATTAAGATCAAGCCATCAGGACATGAACAGTAATAGGATGAACCATTGGAGACGCAAATGTGTTGGCAGTCGTGATCCAATTGACAGACATCCACTCCTGAAATAACCCACAATGGCAACCGTTCTGTGGAGGGACTTTTCGAGTCGAACTAATGGCTAAAGTTTGATGTTGGCTTGTAAAAGTGTCATTTTAAATGTTCTTACGAGTTACATAAAACAAATGCTGAACTGGTTGCTATGGTAAAACCGTTGCTATGGAGGGGTCAGTGACAGAATACAATGTCACTATGAGTGATCTAAATCAAACCCCTTGTCTGATTTCCAAAAATTGAGCTATAGTTTTGTTTATTTGGTTGCCAGGAATAACACTTTGGTTGCTATGGAGGAGTCAGTGACCTAACATAATGTTGCCTTTGTCACTATATGTCATATAAACCAAACCCTATGCCTCTATCATTTACCAAAACTAAGACAGAGTTCAGAAATTTTGGTTGCTAGGGTCAACAGTTTAATTGCCGTCACATAGCAACAAGTTTCCTTTTCCCATTTAGTTGCAAAGGCCAAAAGTCAACAGGGAAACAGAGTTTCTACGAGGTTCCCAGGGTTGTCTGTGATTTTCCAGAATTCCTGTACCAATCTGAACCCAACTCAGACCAGTTTGGATGTCTGTTGGCTCTAGCTCTTATTGCTTTTTGTCCGAAGCAAAAGACTGATAACGCTATGTTGGCTTTTACAAGTCAAGATAATAATTTGTTCTTAGAGAAGATTCTGAGGATTATCAACAGAAATGATAGTTTATACCAATAATTGGTATACCATTGGATTAATTATGTCATTTCTGATCCAATCTCCACCTTCCTCATTACTAGTCACCTTTGCTCTCACGGTTGTCATGTCCAAAAGCGCCAGCGCCCCTAATGGAGCATGTTTGCTTGTCGTCGTTCAAGACGAAGCCTGAGTGGCACTTGCAGCGGTACGAGCTTCCATTGCTCACGCAAATGTGTTGGCAGCTGTGTCCCATTTCACACGCATCCACATCTGGAATGAGCCAGAAGACATTTACAAGAAACGAACAATACTGTGCTGTCGAGAGTTGGGGAGCCGAAATGAGAATATGTAGGAAGTAATCAACTTTTCGCTTGGCCCCACCACTTTTTAGCAACTGTTGTCTACTAGAACAAGCTTGAAAGACTGTATGAATGGATCTATTCTCACAATAATTTGGTTAAAAGAGGCGTCTGTGCACTTGTTTTGGTAGATAAAACCCAATACATTGAACCGAATGCTGATAATGTTGGATACTCAACTTTATTGGGGCGGTGCTTCAAATATATGTGACGTAAAATCTTGTAATGATGTGGAGAAATGGGTTGTAGTTTTTGCTGAAAATAATTCATATTCGTTTTCATAGTCTGATTAAAAAAAAAAAATTTACCTCTTCATCTGTCTTAGATTTAGAGTAACAGAGACACTCATAATAATTACTGTTTTAGCAGCAGAACAAATATGTCCACTGTCATTCAACGGTGTTCGTTTGAACGGTTGAATCAGCGACTGGAATTCATCTGGATTATAGGAGGAAGAACAATAATCCATTACACACACAGCACAGCGAAATTACATCTCTGTCTCAAAACCAGAAGTATTTTCATTGGTTGAGTGTAAAACTAGCAAAATATCTTACACTTTATGTACAGAACTGTGCAAAAGTTTTTGGCAGGTGTGTAAAATGCTGTAAAAGGTGAATGTTTTTAGAAATATCAACATAATAAAAATATTCTTTTTGTTTGTGCAAAAATCTTAATCAAATCAAGTGTTGCTTGTAAATATGTGGTGTAATAGTCAGGTGTATGATGAACAATTTTACTATACAGGTCAATACCTCACGTAGGATGAAACCCAGTCATGAAATGAAACAGAAAGCACAATGTAGAAGGCTTAAAACAGGATAAAAATACTGGGCCCTGCAACCACACACAAGAAGTCTTTTCACACTTTGCCATCACGTTTTGCACTGCTTCTACTAAACCTGGAGTTAACGCTTTAATCCTGGGTAGTTATTAACCAACGTTTCACTCTGCACTTTCCTAAATCCAGGGTAATGTTCTTCTTTGCATATTTGCGGCGTCCCTGTACCTGATTGGACGTAGAGCAGGTAATACGCCATTTCCGGTTAAGTCAAAAAATTATTGCAGTGTGGCTAAGCTATTTTGAGTCTCACGAGATGCACAAATGGAAAAAAAAATAAAAAACAAACTAAGAATCGGAACTAAGTTTCGAGAGACTGTCATTGTTTACAGTTGCATCCTCGTCTCGGAAATTATGGGTTGCTCCCAGAAATCGTCACTGGTGGCGTTTCATTGTAAACAGCACTTTCGCTCACAGTGACTGGTTTCTGCATTTTCGAATGAGACAAACTATGTTTATGTATTTAGTTTTGACTGACCACATTACGAAAGCAAACACTCTATGCGCACTTCCAAATGTGATCCTCCCTGATTTCTGATTGGCTGCCTGTTGCCAAGCTTTAAATAAAGTTAGCATCGTGATGCAGGGTTATCACCGCAATTGTGGTCCGAAACAGAGTTTCAGAACCCTGGGTAAAATACGGCGCCAACACAATAAGTGTGAAACATGGAGTTAAAAGTGGTCTTTAGAACACCCATAACCTGGAGTTAAGCACAGTGAGAAAAGCCCTAAGGTAGCTATACTGCATCAACAAGGTCTCTCCCAGACAAAGATTCTTTTGAAGCGCAAAGATCATAGAATTAGTTGTTGGCCAAAGACACCAGAACATGTCCAGTAGTGCCATGAACTTAGAACCAACCAAAGCCACCCATCAATTGCCTGGAGATGTCTAGCCAGTGGTCTTCATGGAAGAGACCAGAGCTCCAATTAGTTGTGAAAACAGTAAATTTACAGCAGAAGCTCTGAACTTTTGAGTCAACACTTTTTGAGTACAAATTTTTGGTTGTAGTGGAAATTTACACCAAATATTGATTTTGTAGTGGAAATTTACACCAAATATTGATTTTGCATTTTGTTCACACCTGCCTAAAACCTTTGCACGGTACTGAGTTGGTTGATTGCCAAGGAACTCTAGCAAGATCTTGCTTGTTGTCCATTAAACAGAGTGTATACTTCGTTGTAATTTAAGAGGACCAAACCATCGATTTCCGTTGTATGCCATCAAGCCATACAATCATACCTTAGCGATTACTAGCTAAACGGGTTAGCCAACCACAGACATAAAGGCAAACCCAGCATTCTCTGTTAATGAGCTCAAATTAGTGAAAGTGATGGAAATGAAATAGTTTGTACTAAGTATGTCTTCAAAATCTTAGCACAGACTCTTACGTTTTAGGGAACACGATTTCTGGTCTTCGTTCAAAATATAGCCCTTCCGACACTTGCAGTAAAAGGAGGAGTCACTGCTGACACAAATGTGCTCGCAGTCATGTCCCATGGCACAGGGGTCCAGACCTGGAACAAGCTGTCATTACTTGCATGGTATGACCAGGTCTTACTAGGTTTAGGAATACACGGAACGTTAAGTGGTCCAAAAGAGAAAAAAAAGGGACCTGGTGACCCATTATGCAAATTTGTTTGGGGAACCTTTTGTTATGAAGACTCCACAAACTTCCTTGTTGTCTTAATTTTTTTTATATTTTGTCATGAATATGTTTCTACACGATCCTGAGATTTTCATATTAGTGTCGAAACGATGCCATATTGTACCAATAGAGGACCAGTGGATATTTTAAACTATAGCCTGGTCTATACGTAATATGTTTGAGACTACACTTTGTTATTGTGTTCCTAAAATTGTCACACTATTAAATTTTCCAGGTGACTGTTAATGCTTAATTCGGAAGTGGTTCGCAACTTGGCCGCCGAGGATTTGTTTGTGAATTCTGAGGAGCATAGTGTGTAAGATCAACAACTTTCTGCTGATTAGATTTTTATTTTTTTTTTGGCTGTGCAGCTGCATTCAAGCCATGCATCACCAAGTGCAATCCAAAGAATCGGACACAGAGGTGTAAATACCGGTAGACTCCAGTCATGCTTCTCTTTATGGAAGTCGGATGATGTTGCGTTTGGAAGATAACAGGAGGATGGTACTTGTTTGTGGGGTTGCTTTTCAAGAGCTGGGCTTAGCCGCTCAATCTCAAATCTCCAAGACACATATTAAACCCTGTGGATTAATAATAGACTAACGCTTTTATAATTTGGTCCGGAATCAAGAGAAACAAGTCCTTGATTGTTGCAGATTTAGTCTTTGGTGTGTATTTTTCACTAGTGTGGATCTGAACTACTCGTATACGTCTTCATACATGTTTCCTTGACTGCTTTTTGAAAGTTTGTACCTAGACCGCCTTCTTGAGCAGGTCCCGTACCACTTTTTTTGGCCACTTTTGGTTTAAATTGTTGCTGTCTGACCAAACTCTAAGGGAAACTCTAGTTCTATTGAATTGAACTAAACCGGTCCGGTGCGAAAGCCCCCTTAGGTTCATATGCACCTAAAGGGAAATGAGCGAACACTTTTGGCAAATATTTCCACAAAATCAACTGATCTAATCTTAAATACATTTACGCATTTGGCAGACGCTTTTATCCAAAGCGACTTACATTTGAATGAACATTTTTTCTGTCAGTTCTTGCTTTCCCTGGGATTTGAACCCACAACCTTTGCGTTGTTAGCGCAATGCTCTACCAACTGAGCCACAGGAAAGCTAAATATCCTCTCCACTCTTTCATGTTATCTTGTAAGTAACTCTCGGCTGTGTGCACTGGCTCTAAACATCGCTAAGAATTGCTTAGAAAACTGTATTGCAGTTCACATAAATGTTCAGCGAAACGTTTTTCTATTGTACGCATCTTTAAAAACTAAATTTTCAACATTTGCCCTTAGCTTGTATAGCAATTAGCATTATTTCAGTGTGTTAAGAACTGAAGGCTGCACTTATAACTAGCAAGCATTTTCTAGCGGAGAACTCGAGCAACTATAGCTTCCAAAAGATCGATTCTTGTCCTGAAAAAGACAAACAATTTTAATCATCCACAAACAGTCAGATATTCAAAGCTTGAAAAACATACTTGAAGTACTCTAGACTGGCACGCCACTGGGAAAGATTGACAATATTAAACACCGAGAGCATTCCATTCAAGACCTTAATTATATACAACAGGATGCAAAGCACAAACATTAGCTGATTCAAAGCATTCAAGAAAGCCATGAAGATGAGCTCTTTGAATGATCAGTGGATTTGACCCGGCGCTCACATACTTAAGAAAGATTTCCTTCAGAATGTGATGCCTTTGGATAATTCAGACTTGTGGAAAACTAGTCAAATTAGAATTTTATGCAAAAAAATACCTGCACTTTTATCAGTTACTCAAACCAACTTGTTTTCCCGAGAATGAATCATCGCCCACTCTTAAAGACTCTGAGAAATATTGTAAAAAAGGACCGCTTTCTGGCCTTTTTATTGTGACCCTACCGCATAGGGTCTCCCGGAACTTAGAAGTAAGCTTCTCGATGACTCCGTAGGTCTCCACATAGAACACATGATCTTCCAGTGGACTGCTGGCCATAAGCTTCAGTGACTGCCTGTCAGCTCTGTCCACCCCAACAGCATAAATTTCGATCCCAGAAGCCCGTGCTGCTGCTGAGACTTCCTCAACTTGGTCCTGGGGACGCCCATCGGTGACAATGATGGCCACCTTTGAGATGTTTTTCGATTTAGGCCTTGCTCCTGACTTTTCTGTGAAGGCTTCATCCATGGCTTTCTTGATGGCCATTCCAGTCATGGTTCCAGCTGCCAGTGGCTCAATCCGACTGATGGCTTGCTTTATAGTGTCTTTCGTTAGATGGCTTTTCAGCAGGAACTCGATTTTAACCGTGCTCGCGTAGTTCACCACAGCGACACGAGTGGCGTCAGGGCCAACTTCAAGAGTGTCCACCATGTCAGCCAAGAAGATCTTGACCTTCTCAAACTCGACTGGGCGGACGCTGCGTGAGCTGTCAATGATAAAGACCAGGTCCAATGGTCGACTCCTACACTGAGAATCAGTCGCTGAGAGAAAACCGGATATCATTAAAGAGCATTTTTAACGTAGAGGCGAGTTTACAGTTTTGTAGTTGCATTACAAAAAAACGTATACATATCTAATTCAGCACCACTTAGGAAAGTAGACTTTAAATAGAATGAAATTGAGATGTCTGGAAAATACCGAAAACGGGTTTAAACGAAGGCAGCAGTAGCCAGAAAGTCAAAGTACACCAAAATCAAGGTCTGAAGGTCTACCTGCAGGGTTCAGCGTCCTGTGCGACACTGGGTGATTTCGTCTTTGAGCGTAACTTTGTGCGAAGATGCGAGATGGTTCGTCAAGGTCGTATGATTCACAGAGATCCAGCAGTACAAGGGAAAGGCAATAAAGCATGCACCAAATGAAGGACTTCATTGTTCCTCTTCTCCTCTCCAGTGCTGCTTCAGGTGCCCGAGAGCTTCTGAAACTGAAGTTTTAAAGTCTTGAAAAGAAACGTGTCAGGTTCATCACCAATCCAAGCACAGGAGGTGGAGTCTTGACTCGGATTACTTGCCATCTAATGTTGCATATATAACTGTAGGGGCTGCGCACACTGCATTTTATGCTCCTTTAGCATAGCTTAACATAGATCATTGAATCCTATTGGACTAATAGCATTTCAGCTCAAACTTTCCATTTTTTCAACACTTTTTGAAATTCTGCTCAAGACGACCTACCAAGCCTTTATCAAAAACCAAAAAGCTTGATTGCTCCCAAGAGGCAGTTGTTTTATTTTTAACCTCTGGATATTTTTAGTTGTTTTTTTTTTTCTGGAGATTTTCCATCCACCTACATTGGCCTTGAACAGGGTTTAATGCACAATGTCTAATGTAAGACTTTTTAAAGACCATTAAGAATCAAATTTAAGACCTATATCCTACTTGTATTTATCCAACAAGCTTCCATTAATTAACTGTAAAAAAACACCATAAAGCACTGCATTCAAGCTATCTAAAAATGTAAACAATACCTGCAGCTTGAAAAATTGTGAAAAGATGGAAAATAATTCTCCACCAACATCCCAGAGATAATGGAACAGAATAAATTTGACGTGTGAGCGTTTTGTTGGCTTATTAACACTTGAAAGTACTTCAGATTAGGAACCAAATGGTCGTTTGTACATTTTAAAACATAAACGTGCCATACATGAGGCTTTATAGTGAGTCATTGTTATTAGTCAAAAGTTTTCCTTCAACAGCATTTTACAACTTAAGACCTATATATAAACTTATGACAAATCTAACAAGAAATGATGGATTTCCTAATTTTACATCCTTTAAAAATGCTGCGTTTTTATAAAGGGCTCATTTCATGAGCGAATCTATTTGTTGTTTTTTTTGTGATTTCAGTTACAATGTAGGACAAATGTATATATGTTGCATGAAAACTAACCTAAAATGATGCTTATCATAATTTTAAAACCTTCGCAAGAAACTAACATTCTTTTATTTGTGGCCAGCTTTGTCTCAAGCACACTCGATCCTGGAAAATTATTTATTATTAAAATAAATTATTATTAAAATATCTAAAAAAATGATTTTTATAAAAATGACAAAATTTTCAAAATGAATGAAACATGTTCCATGGAGAGTGTATGTTCATATGAGAAGAATCCTGTTGTTTTCGTGTTGATATCTTATCAGGAATTTAATAAATGGTCTTAAAATATCTAAAAAAAACCAAACTTTCTTTTGACCAAATTATCCCAGTTCCTTATTGATCAAAGACCAGATCTTATTTTTTGGCCCAAATTTACTGCCAAAAACGGCACCCTATCTCAGACCTTGGGATTCTTTTTTAAACCTACAAGTTTCAGCCAATTTGAAAAATGTGAAAATTTGGCCAAAAAATGAAAAAACACAAAGAGGTTAGTATGGCGATTTTTATAAAAATGTCAAAATTTTCAAAATGAATGAAACATGTTCCATGGAGAGTGTATGTTCATATGAGAAGAATCCTGTTGTTTTCGTGTTGATATCTTATCAGGAATTTAATAAATGGTCTTAAAATATCTAAAAAAACCAAACTTTCTTTTGACCAAATTATCCCAGTTCCTTATTGATCGAAGACCAGATCTTAATTTTTGGCCCAAATTTACTGCCAAAAACTGCACCCTATCTCAGACCTTGGGATTCTTTTTTAAACCCACAAGTTTCAGCCAATTTGAAAAATGTGAAAATTTGGCCAAAAAATGAAAAAACGCAAAGGGGTTAGTATGGCGATTTTTATAAAAATGTCAAAATTTTCAAAATGAATGAAACATGTTCCATGGAGAGTGTATTTTCATATGAGAAGAATCCTGTTGTTTTCGTGTTGATATCTTATCAGGAATTTGATAAATGGTCTTAAAATATCTAAAAACCCAAACTTTTCTTTTGACCAAATTATCCCAGTTCCTTATTGAACGAAGACCAGATCTTAATTTTTGGCCCAAATTTACTGCCAAAAACGGCACCCTATCTCAGACCTTGGGATTCTTTTTGAAACCTACAAGTTTCAGTCGATTTGAAAAATGTAAAAATTTGGCCAAAAAATGAAAAAACGCAAAGGGGTTAGTATGGCGATTTTGATAAAAATGAAAAAAAAAAAAATGTTTAAATGAATGAAACGTGTTCCATGGAGAGTTTATTTTTATATGAGAAGAATCCTGTTGTTTTCGTGTTATCAGGAATTTTATAAATGGTCTTTAAAATATCTAATAAAAACTAACTTTTTTTTTTTTTGACCAAATTATCCCAGTTCCTTATTGATCGAAGACCAGATCTTAATTTTTGGCCCAAATTTACTGCCAAAAACAGCAACCTATCTCAGACCTTGGGATTCTTTTTGAAACCTACAAGTTTCAGCCGATTTGAAAAGTGTGAAAATTTGGCCAAAAAATAAAAAAACGCAAAGGGGTTAGTTAGTATGGTGATTTTGATAACATTTTTTAATGTTTCCAAATTGAATGAAACATGTTCCATGGAGAGTGTATGTTCATATGAGAAGAATCCTGTTGTTCTCCTGTTGATATCTTATCAGGAATCAGGAAATGGTCTTAATAAAGATATTTTTTATTAAATGTAAGACTTTTAAAGCCTACATTTTAAGAGTAAACCCTATGTATGTTCTCTGTGCTCAGAGAAGTGACTGTATTTTTAGAAACTGTGCATACCGCCCCAATAAAAGCACTGCGATAGAACACAAAAACCTTTGCCATAGCAATATTGAGCTCTCCAATATGAATATTTCCTTAAAAAAAAGCAATATTTTCAAAATTTCTGCAGCTGATAACACTGTTTGGTCTCGTGACATCACGATGGAAACTTTCTGAAATAAGTTTTTTAATTTTCGGTGACTAAAGTATTCATGTCTTGTTGCTATAATTTTGAAACCATTTGTCGCCAAGACTCTGAGCTAATCTAGCATATAGCATGCATGCTAACTAAACCAGCTATTTGCCGCTGCAGGAGCAGATATTGTATTTAAATGAGTTCTTGCCAAATAAATGACAGAATGGTGTTTATATTTAAACCCCATGTATGGGTTTGCAGGGTTAAAAAGAAAGCTTGACACAAAAAGACAGCTGGAAAGATGTTTAAAATGTTTATTGAAGTAATAAGATCACAGAACATGTACAAGAAAAGAAAGAGCACAAAATAAAATAACATGCATCCATTGATTTATACAGCACTAGCATTTGCTTTCTTTTAAACTTCATATAATTGTTGTCGATGTGAGGAAAGTTTCCATGTTGGCCAGTGCTACTCAACCCATGATGGCTGCTTACACAAGGTGCACAATGATCCAATGGATGAAACCCCACGAAGATAAAAAGTGCTTAAATGCTTTCACCTCCGAACGGGCGAAAGGCTCACGTCCAATATTTAAGTACACCATGGAAATAAATAGATTTGAACTCACACTAGATTTGTCTAAACTGATTCTTACATCTAGCGAAACAAAGGTGAATGGTAGCCTCTACACACAAGCGCCCCCTGTTGAATCGTAGGATGCTGTTGATTCTCACACTTTCTCTGCTAAGACTTCGGGAAAGAAACCATGGTAAAAGCATGGGAAAATAAACTCAACGTGGCCGGTAAAGTGAAAGCTTTCATTGGTTAAAAAGTCAAACGGCAAATCGTGACCGGCGTCAGCACACCTACATAATTCTGTCGTAAGCACAATTTATTGCAGAATCATGATGCCCACAAAAGAGAACGGCGTTCAGAAACAACGCTAAATAATTCATAGAAATCCCATTGCACACGATTTTTCACAAACACCACTCCGCTTCAGACTTCTTCCCTAGATTTTTACAAAAATAGATCTGCGGTGATGAGCACTTACGAGATTCATGCGAAAGAAACAGTCATGGTTAAGTCTATGCCAGGATCATGTAAGCTGCTGATGTGACGAGTGGGTGCTGGGAGTCTAAACGCCCTCCACGAATGAGAATGGAAGGCAGGATTGAAAGGCAAAGATGGGTTTTACTGATGGAACCGGTCAGGGGAATATTCAAGCTGGCATGTACGGAGGAGGAGGCTCCTTTGCTGGCATTGTCATGGCCATTTCATAGGTGGGAAGGATGTACTGTATGGAGAAAAGAGAAAACAGAATATCAGCTTCAAAATGAAATGGTCATCTTTCAGTGAGATGGCGCCCTCTGTTGCTGCATCTTGACGGGCGTTTTCAAAAAAGCTCTGTACTGTTTAAAGGACAGTGTTTTCATTAGAAAAAAAAAACTTGATCACATGGTTAAATACAGGACGAATTCTCAGTTTACGATGATTTTAAATGCTCCATTACAAGCTAAATCCTGGGCGATGGTCTGTAGCTAAAATATTCATTTTAAAGATGACGAAACATTTTCACATTAAATCTCAAACTGGAAGTTCCTCGTACACTGAACGAAAGCTACTCAAATATAGAATAAAGGTTCTTTAAGGATAAACTAGCTCCAATTTAAAATGACAATCGTAAATATATTTTAAAGACTAGTTTGCAACTTGTAAACTTTGGTTGTTTATTTGGTGTGATTGTCCTGCTGCAGAATAAATTCTCCTTTTATTTTTCATCATTGAGAACACCTTCAATCCCCAGCACATCTACAACTCCATTGCAGCCCCAAATGTTGAAGAACAACCACCATGCTTCACTGTTGCCTGGAGAAACATATTTTGAACTCAGTCCAGAGCTCCTGCTGCCAATTTTTCAACACCTCAGTTCCTTTGTTTTCGTGCATACTTGAATCGCCTGTTGCCCTATCGTAAATATTTATTTTAGCTTCCACAAAGACCACTTCTAGCCTTGCTTGGGACAGTAAATGGGTCCCACGGTTTTCTATCGGTTCTGAGCTGGATATCTTCTGTTCTCAAAGAGTATTTATCTTGATGTGTCTAGCATCTATTGCACAACGTTTCCTTGTCCGACAAATGTACCTACGCTCTATTGCTAGTTTGATTGTGCTTGAAGAGCACGCCTTGTAACCTCTAAAATCCTCAGCTGTTTCTTTCTCAGTTCATGACTGGGTTTCAACCTACCTGTGAGCACTTGTTTGGTATGATTGATCATACACCTGACTATAACCCTTCAAATTCCCCGACTTGTGACCGATCAAAGTATTCTTTGTCTAGTTTTTTTCGCACGTCTAAAACATCTGCACAATGCTTTATCACAGGAATATTCCCCTACCTGAGGCGGAGTCTCGAAAGCAGGGTAGACGGCGATCTCTGGAGCATTCCTGTTGTTGATGTACTTATAGCAGTTCCACACACAGTTGATCAAATAGGCCTGAGAAAATGTTTTTAATAAGTTAAAATATACTAAATTTGCTTAAATGGACAGTTAATCATAAATGTTTTGTTTAATTAGAAATTAGGTAAAAGAAAAGGACAGCTTATACAAGAGAAGTTTAACAGATGATGCACCTACCTTAAGAACAATGAGAATAGCAAAGAAGATGAGCACGAAGAGCAGGAGACAGCTGGAGTCCAGAGAAAGCAGGTTGTCTTTGTATGGAAAGTCCGGCTGCGAGAGAGAAGGTTTAGATTTTATTTATCCATTATACTTGTGTCTCAGAAGCTAGTGTCAGTAGAGGGCAAACCGACCAGCTGATCAAGGTAGTCCTTGATTCTGGGCAGGTACGTGAGGGAGCTGATGGCCACCAGGCAGCTCAGTGCAAAGTCAAAGAGCTGGTAGCAGAAGAACGGGATGAGCCAGCCGTCACGATTCTGCGCCGGAGGGAAACACAACAGTCGTGTCATTGCAAGGCCATTTTGTTTTTTTCATGCTCATTTCAGCTGCTTTAATGCTGACACAAGCTTTTGAGACTCAAGGGAACACGGAATCATCCCTTTTTGAACAAATACAACGAGACTTAGAGAGCACCTTACATGGAAAGAAAGTAAAGCTACAGTTCACTGCCTGGATAGCTACAAGTTGTGGTCAGAGGATGCTTGGGGGAGCTTAAAGCAAGGGCAACTCAAGGTAACTAGCTCAGGTATAGCTAATGAGCACTGGTGGCACATTTTTTTTTAATTATTTTACTCCAATGCATTCAAACCTCTTTCAGGACGGCATCAAGAGAGTCTGCGAAGGACAGACGAACATTAAACGCATTTTAAAAAATTGCAGTTTCAGCAATCGGCACATTCCAACAAAATATTTTATTGAATAGTTTGTAATATTAAATCCGTGAAGACAAAGTCATCTTTAGCAACAACAAAAAAACTGGTGAATATTCCTTGAGAAAATTATTTGTTAATTTTTTTTTTACATTAATCTATACATTATGTAATGTGCCCCTTATATTGATTTAAAAGGCCTAAAATATATGAAAAGGCACATTAAAACTTATTGAACAATCTTCAGATCACGTTAAACAGCTGCTGTAACTTACAGTGATGGCCCCATACACCATCATAGCACTGATGGTGAGCATCAGGAGGGAGATGGCAAAGCCCACGCAAGCGTTCTCTGTGGAGGTAAAAGAATATATGCTAAAAGAACAAAAATAAAATAGAAGTGTAATAAATTACCATAAGTTGGTCATGAAATGAAAAAAACCTAAATGTTCTTGAATTTAATTACATTTTTACATACAAAAAAAATCCAGTTCTTGACCCACAAAATACAAATGTTACTTCCTACAAACATAATTTAAAATAATTAAAGCTTCCAGCAGCAATCAAAGGGCTGGCACACCTCAGGCGCATCAGCCATTGGGCATTATGACCGATCCTAAATTAAGAGATATAGTCAAGCAAGAAAATTCATTATAAAAATAAGCTGTCAATCAATTACAACTGGCACCATAGTTTGTCTTATAGATGTATTTACACAACGGGTCTGGCAAGTTCCAGACGGTGTATGGCCAATTTATAACTTCTTAGTGAAACGTAGAAATTCAGCAGACAGCCAAGCAGTAACCCTGATCATTACATAAAAATAAAATTGGGAAAAACTTTCCGAAAATGTAATATTCCATGTTGCCAATAGATGGGAAAACGTTGAATGGCTAAATAATTAACAACTTCCTGTTTATGGGAAAATTTCAACTTTTGACGGCCACTGCGCAGACATAGTTTAGTCGAAAAAGCTTTGCAATTTAATATCCCATAAGCCTTAAAACAAGACTCAGTAAATCTCTAGGAGGAGTTTGTTGCATCATACTTTGAGGTTTTGCTAAATAGCCGACTTTCTGCCGATTTGTCTTGGTACCCTACACGGGTGAAAAGAATTTCATTCACCTTCGATAGATGTTACCGCATATATAGTGAACATTCGTTTATCGCTGTATCCACAAAGTAGGGACACCATTTGTCAGGCTGCATCTGAGTAGCGTTTCATATTCAGTTTAATTTTACTAGTACTATAATGAATTATCGTATGATCGCATTCTCTTTTTGTTTAATTTCATTTTGTACTGAATTATATGTCTTAATGCAATGAACCAACAGTACTAGCAGATATTAATAATTATTAATTGAATTAATGAAATATTTGGGGTCTTCATATATCGCAGCTATTTTTGAAATTTCCAGAAAAGCCGATATATTTTTTTCTCTTATAATATACATACGTAATGTAAAAAATCTGCGAAGTTGTAAATGCTCGATAGTCGAACCGCGAAGTAGCGAGGGTTCACTGTAGATCCATTTTGCCAGAACTACTTTTCGAAGCCCTATCAGTCGTAAATTTTAACCAGGTCTGACGTACGAAATTCTTTGACTTTATGAGCAAAATTCGTTGAATGTAGCAAAACAATAACACCTTGATCAATTGCAATTTGGTTCTACGCCCTACATATGCATCCCATACACATACCTGACATCCTGTCGGAGGCAAAGTAATGCTCAATAACCTCATACTGCAGGTCAACAGCCGGGACGTTCTCCGGGTGAGTCACTGCCACGGTCAACAGAATTCCCATCAACAAGTTCACCACCTTCAAAGAGAAATGTGTTTAGTACAATACTTATGTTTTAATTACACCATTCATCGTCAGTGAGAAATGCGGAGGTACTTTGAGGAAGATTCTAATCATTCAGTGACTCAGTGTTAAAGGAGGTCAAGGTCTTTCCAGTTGTGCCTCACAATATTTACCAAGAATGTTTCCCATTGATGACAACCACATTTAATGTTGTTACATTATTTTGGAAATACTTGGAGTTTAGCTTTCAACCTATGATTTACACTGTTATTCGCCGTTGACAAAACATTGCTCAAATAACGTTGACGCTTCAGTAAAAATACAAAAGTCAGTTATAATGAAAAGTTACAGTCAAACATTGTATTTTCAGTGTGACAATTACAAAATATTAATGCAGTGAAGAATAAGAACAACCTTCAATAATTTTTGACTAATGCACGTTATCATAACTTTCAAAAATTGTTTTATGTAAAATTCCAACAGACTAACAGTTAACGTTAGCCATTTCGAGGGCCCGGGCTAGTTAGCATTTAACCGCTAGCTGTCAATGAGCATTCGTATATTAACCTTTAAATATAACATTAATTAAAGACAACTATATTTAAATTACTAGTTACCGTTGTAATGACTTTAAAAATATCAATATTACTGCTCAATTCATATTTGCGTGCCTGCTTTGTTTATTGTTGCAAATGAAAACACTGTGTTAGCCTAGCGGTCGTTCACGTCAAGCTAAAACGGTTCTTAACCGTTTTAAACGCTCTCGCAAACCAGCTTTACGAAATACACAGCAAAGAATAACAACAGAACGATGCTGACTTATTTCAATGCCGACTAAACGACCTTAGATTTTAATTTAAAGCACCGTACCATGTACCAGGTCCCTAGGATGATGGTTCCTGTCCGCACGTGACAGCAGCCGCAGCATCGCGCGCTGTATAGTCGGTCTCGAGACGGTTTGAAACGCATGTCGTTCTCGGTGCTTTGGAAAAACATCGAGAAAAGGACAGGAGACGAATCTCTGCTGTCAAAATCCAGTAGTGTTGGGTCCTTCTGGGAAAAACTCCCCCTGACGGCTCAGAAACAATGGGGGCGTGGTAACAGCTCAAGCATTGCGATGCCCAGCTCCCGAACGATTCATTCGGATTTTTTTTATTTGTAGGATACTGTGATTCCGATACAAGTGCAAAAAGTCACCTCGCCAACGTTTTTGAGATTATAATTTAGCAGTGTGTTTTGAGAAGCGCACTATCGGTTGGCTTCGAATCTAATTGAACCGAGTTGTTTTGAGTCAATGTTCGATTGAACCGACTACCGTCCGAACACACCGACTCACCGTTGCTTTGGACGTAATAGTAAATGAAACGATTGAATGACTGAATATTTTTCAAAATCCGATTAGATATACATTTTTTTCATTATAAATTACCCGTTTTTAACATGTTTGCAAGAATCGATTCCTTGAGAGATTCACTGATCAGAACTAAATGATTCGTGACTGACTCAATCCTGAACGCTTCCCGTGTCCCCAGACATTTCTGAGCTCTTAAGTGTAGCATTGCTGGGTCTTTCCGCAGATGATATGCATGAGCACAGTGAAGTTGAAGCTGGATGCTTTTCTGAGGAAAAGCTTTTGTGAGCTAGACGAGCTGTTGCATAATACATTAGATGCTGGGAATTATATAAGACGTCAGGTGACGTTATCGGCAGACGGATATTTATGTCATAGACGCATAACGCATTGTGCAGCCTCTCTAGGATTTAAAATTTATGCAGAGCTTGCATCAGAATATGCATTCCGTGCTTTTTCTAAACATGAACGACACATTTAGCACGAGTTTACCACATATCTGGAGTCAAATTGCAGGGTCAATGCTGTTTCACTTGAACGCTTTTTGAGGAAAGTTTCTTATCTACCTCATGAGCACTCAAATGCTCTACACAGCAATATATAAATACACTTCAGTACAATATCATTCTGCAATTCATCTTCTGTGCAATAACACCCATCTATTTATTTCTCATGTTAATCTTATTTATTTCCTATTTAGGACTGGTAGCTTCTGTCACCAAAGCAAATTCCTTGTAAGTGCAAACCTACTTGGCTATAAAGCATTTTCTGAGTCTGATTCTCTAACTCACCTTAGGTCTCTCCATGTGAGGCCAGACACACTTGCTGTTGAGATCATCACTTTCTGCACTTCTTAATGCTGAGGATTAAGAAGTTTTTGGCTGTATGTGTGGGACAGTTTTCCTGTTGTAGAATACATTTGGGGCCAATCATACACCTTTCTGATTGTCTTGCATGGTGGATAAGCATATGCCTGTATTTCCCTGTACTGAAAACACCATTAATATCAACTAAAACTATTATCTTAACATATGGCACCCTCCACCATTGCCTGAAGATACTCAATATTGTACTTTAACAAACAAAAAGCAAATTTTGATCTGTCAAGAACACCTACTTCCAATTTCCTCCATTTTTGGTTTTGGTGTTTTTTTTGGCTGCCATTCTTCCAGAAAGACACTCCTAGCCAGAGTTTTCCAGAGAGTAGATGGGGTCCTTCTTGTTTCCGCCAGTTCTGAGCTAATTGCACTTCTGGACATCTTCTGTTTTTAAAGGATAATAAGCTTGATGTGTATTGCATCTGCTGTACACGCTTCCTTGGCTGACCATTGCAACTATTATCCTCAATGTTGTTGTTTCTTTGCGCTTGGGCACACAGCTGTTTCTGTTCATAACTAGATTTGTGGTAGTAGTCATTAGCAGCTGCTTTGTAAAACTAGTATCTGTTTGTTTTAAATGTCTGTGTTTTCACATTCTTTAGGAATCATTACTTTTACCAAATCATCTTCATCTTTGGACATTCTGGAGACTAAAGATTTAAATAGGTGGAAAAAGATTTAGATTTAAACAAAGAAGGGCTTGCCATATTTCACTTTGAGTGTAATGATCATCTGCAAATCCCAATCTTTGAAACAAAATGACTGAAAGACTTTCTTTCTATTTCAAATCACTTGCCACATCCTTCACTGCTTGAAAACCCCCTGATCTGAACCATAAAATTCCCAGTGCGAAATGTTTTCATGAAGCAAAGCAGCCACACAGCGGAAGGTTGATTTTCAGTCGTTTTAATGGAGACACTGATTAACCTTATTCTGTGATGAGTAACATTAATTTCCGACTCACAGCCAGACTTAGAAAAGACAAAAGTATATCAATATGCCGTTGCTGCAAAACTAAAGTACATTATTTACATTCCAAAACATCCTAACGTAACCAAAACAGCAGTGCCGGTGGATTTAAGGGATGGGAGTGAATACTGAAGCGTAGAAAGTCGAGAAGAGAAGCCCATCTCTGAATACTTCTGCTGCTCGAAAGCAAGACATTAAAGAACGTCCAAACACATGTTGAAAAAGCACTACATGAGGGGATTAATGAAACATCGAGAGACCAGAAAAGAAATATCCCTGATCGTAATCTTGTTCGAGAGATCACATGTTCCTGACCACAACGTTCTCTTTTTAAATTTGAATTTGTGATGCTTGGCGACTCAGGAAACAGAAGCTAGGGCCACTGGAAACTGGTCAGACAAAACAAAATGATCATTTGATGCCAGTAAACACAATGTAATGCAAATAAAGAGCCTGTAGATTTCCAATTTTTGATGCCCATCCAATGAGTCCCAAAATGTACAATTAGGGATGTGGATTTAAAGGTATATGCCTTAAAAATGTGCTTCTTTTTTGTGGGGGACAAACCAATTGTTTTGATTGCTCTGATCGTATAGATGTGTCCTGTAGCTACTCTGTTTTATTTAATAACATGTGCAGTGCATCTTCTCATAACACGCCATTGAAGCCAACTTCCTCATGCAAAGTTAAGAGCACTGATGACTCGGCTACCACAGCTAATGCTAAAGCTAGTGGATACTGCTATGTAGTAGTAAATCCCAATGCAGCAGTGCGTTTCTTTTGTTTCGCTCTATATAGATGCAGAATCTTGGAGCTAGTTGTGCTCATAAGTTTACAAACCCTGGCAAAATTTTTGATTTCTTGGCCATTTTTCAGCAAATATGAATAATGCAACATTTTTTCCACTCATAGGTAGTGGTTCGGCAAAGCCAAGTTTGGTCAAACTACCGTGTTTACTCATCAATCATAATAACAACAGAAACTCTCTAAGTGACCCTGATGAAAAATGTACTTAAAGTTTACTTTTATTTGTATTGCCCTCTTTAACATCAATCGACAGCCTGAAGTCTCTTGAGGTAGTTGTCGATGAGGTTCTTTATCTTCTCTTTTGGTAAAGCAGCCCGTTCTTCTTGGAAAAAGCCTCCAGCTCTTGTAAATTCTTTCATGAAGTCCTCGTTTGTAGTTCTCCCAGAGTGCTTCCATGATACTGAGGTCAGGAGACTGAGATGGCCACTCCAGAACCTTCACTTTCTTCTGGAGTAACCAATGACAAGTGGACGTGGATGAGTTCTCGTAATGTTGACATCTCTCTAAATGTAGCATTCATGGTTGTGGCCAAAAGGTTCAATTTTTGTCTCATCGCTCTGAATAACTTTGTTCCAGAAGTCTCTGAGCTGTTTGGTGTATTGTAAGCAGCTACTTTGTGGCATTTGTGTAGCAATGGCTTTCTTCTGGTAACTCTACCATCTAACCCATTTTTCTTCAAGAGCCTCCTAATTGTTCTCCTTGAAACATCCGTGCCACATTTTTTCAGAGAGCCTTGTATTTCAGCTGAGGGTATTTGTGCGGTTTTTCTTTACGTCCCTTTTTCTGGCAGTTGTAGCAGAAATCTTTGTTGGTTTCAACAGAATCCCTCACTTTCCACACGCTGCTGGTTGCCATTCCCAGTTCCTTAGTAATCTTTTTATATCCTTTTCCTGTTTTGTTCAGTTCACAGTTCAATACTTTTTTTTTTTTACCTTGTCCTGTCGTCACAGTTCAATACTTAATCTTTTGTACAGTTTTGTCCCAGCTATATTGCTTTCCTCACCGCTCACAATTCAGAAATGTCAGCACATCACTGGAAGAAAGAGGCAAGGGTCTATAAGGAACCACAAACATGGATTCTTGCCTTTACCAGTGACTCAAGCCCTTTTGTGTCAGTTTTTGTGCTTATCGCCATTTGATCAGGGTCATTTGGAACGTTTCGGTTAAGAGTAAACACAGTTGTTTGGCGCTACACCCAATTATTATATGAGTTTAAAATGCTTATAAAATATTTGCATTCATAGTTTCTGAAAAATAAAAAAGGAACCAAACAATTAGCCAGGTTTGTAAAATTATGAGCACAACTGTAAACCTAAAAGTTTGGAATTTTCATACCTTGGACACAAAATCCTGAACGGCGATTGTGTTGCTTACGCAGAACAGTTTGAGATGCACCGAGATAGAAAGTACCCAAAGTCCTGAAGGGAACACGGCATTGGGTTACTTCCTGTTGCATTCCAGGTGATGGCTGTCAGAAATAAATAGACTGTTGGAATTCCATTGAATCTTGTTTTAAGAACCAACAAGAGCACCATTTCAGTTTGGATGGAACACTGTCATGTTGGCACTGAGGCACAGCAAATGGAAATATCCTTAAACGTTACGAGATTGGAAAAAGTCTAATGTGCAAAATAAACATCGAAATCTCCTTAGATTGGGAGAATACTGGAGTCTGGTTGAAATACAGGTTTTCTGTCGATTTTGGCCCCAACTGTAGTAGTGCATAAACAATGCTTGTAGTTCACCTAAAATTATTGTTCCCAAATGGTTTCTCTGGTGAAAACGCAAGAGCTTTGGAAAAATGCTACAAACTGGGAGGCATCAACATAGAAAGTCTCCAAGTTTCAACCATTATTCCAGAAAGATCTGAACCGGAGTAATTTATGCGGGTGAAGCGTCACTCAAACAGAACGTGAATGAAAGTGTAATTTCCCCCTTCAGTTTGTGACCATTCCACAAATAATATTAATAATAATAATAATAATAATAACATTAATATCAATAATAATGCTTCAGAGATGCTGGAAATTATTGCCTAAGGCATGATTCTTTACAATATTTTCAGAACATTGTTGTAAATGTTTCAGGCAAGTCCTTGTTTCTGCTACAGTTAAAAAAAGATTTTCTGGTTTTGTGCCTCTTCGCGGCTGTAACAAGATTTTTCTTGAAGTTTCTTTGCGTTTTTTTGAAGGCGGTGGAGTGGGATTTTTCACATTTTGTTTTATTTCCCGTTTTTACAGTTTGAGTTCGTTGGCAATCTTAGAGGCGATGTTTTTAAAGGCGATGGACGTTCCTGAAATCCGCTTGAAACGTACGCCGTTGAGCGAGAGGCGGGGCAGTTTACAGACTTCCATTTCCCATTGGACCAGGCTTTGGGCGTGGCCGTCGCCATGGACACAGAGCAGCAGGAAGCGCTCGCGCTGTTCATAGTCGCAATTGTTTGCATCGAGGACTTTACGGATCTCGCGCATCATCTCGGCGGGCTCAAGGGATGAGGTGGTCTTCATGCTCCAGGTGAAACGCAGCGAGCGTGGTTTGGCCTCCTTCTGCTCTTCTTTCGGATCCACAGACACATTTCGACTGCACGAAGAGAGGGAGAAATGCGTTCAGACACATTTACAGTTCTGTAAATACATACTTTCTTTATTTTGGAGATCTAAAGCGATCTTTACCTATTTTGGAAGCCAATGGATCTTAAATTACATTATTTTCGTTAGTCTTTATAGACATACGTACTGCCTCGACCTATTTCATACAAAAAAGAATGTTGATGGCTGTAAAAGCAGTTCACACATATTTCCCAAAATTTGTTCAATAGAAAAAAACAAAACAAATTTTTAACCATTTTTTTGTGAGGGAGAATGCAGTTTATTTAAAAATATTAAAACATGAAATATTTTTTAAAATATTATTATTTTTTATTTACCGGTACATTTTTTCTTATCGAATAAAAATCCCAGAGAGGCGTGCTGCAGCACGGTGTTCCGCAAATAAATGTAAATGTTTATTTTGTGGATTTGATGCATGCTTGGATTATTTTAAAGGTTTCCAGAGATTTTGAATTAAAACTACGTGTACTTCCAATGTTCATATACAGTGGCAATCTCTGGTAGTTTCCACGCAAAGAAACCACTTGTGGAGCATATGCATCAATTAGGGGTGTAACGGTACGCTAAAATCGTGTTCGGTTTGGTACAGTGTCTTGGAGAGCTCGGTTCGGTTCGGTACAAAACAATAAGAACTTACATAATCTTTATTTTGAAAAGCTGCCAATACACAATAAAATTCTTGCATAAAATAAATAAAAGTGACACATTTGGGTGATATTTTAAATAAATTACACTCTTTATAAAGAAAAACACATTTTTTTAAATAAAAAATGAAATACTGCAACTAGTTAGGATAGATGAACCTATCCACATTTTCTGAAGAGAGCACAGATCTGGTTGCAGTGACAATATCTCCAGCAGTAGAAAATGTTGATGTGTTGCCTGCACGATCTCCGTGGAACAATGTCGGCATACAACTTTAAATTTATCCACTCGTCTATCCCCGTCATGTATTTTAACAGAGAAGCCAAAGTGTTCCCAACAGGAGACCGTAGTGAGGTGTCTTCAAGCTCTGGCTTCTCTTTCGCTTTTGGTATGATTCCATTTTCCTACTCGCGCTCGTGCTTGTCACTCAATAGCGTCCGTGCGGAAACTCACCATGGAACATTGTTCCGCTGCGCTTAATATCGCGCTAATAATTAAAAATACTGAATACCGAAACGGTACGCAAGTGTCCCGAACCGAACAGGCCGTACCGAAACGGTTCAATACATCCCTGTGAACCGTTACACCCTTAGCATCAAGATTACCAGGCTCCAGACTGAAAGTTATGTAACTCATGGATGTTTTCTCTTATTTTTACCAACAGGAGGCAGAGTTCTGCTGTCGAAGAGAGACTGAGACTCTTTACTGAAGACCAGCAATGTAATCTGAAGGTATGCTCCACTTTAAAATATGGTAGCCACTGTTGACCGTCTCTAGGAAAGTATAAAAAATATAAATTGAAAATTTATTTTTTGTTTGTTCAGTGGATGAATTGTCAAAAATGTTCATCCAGATTGGCTCAATGCTTAACCTTTGTAGGTTGAGTAACAATAGTTTATTTTTAAACAATATAAAGTTAACCCCTTAAAACCCTTATTGTACATCAACATTTGTTTATTTGGCTTCTGGAGAATATAAAGCCCAAATTCGAATCTTTTATCAATTTAGATGCTTTAGCAAGTAAGCAACTTTATTCACGTTTAACTAACCTTTATTTTCATATTGACGTTGGTGGATTATGGCTATTTTAATCTGATAGCCACTAAAACATATAATTTTCAAACTTATTATTTCAATAAAATGTACTTTAATATGGCAAATAAAGTTTTAAAATTGAAAAAGCAACCGTTCAACTCAATTTCAATTTTGAAAACAGGGAAATGAGGCCAAGAGTTTCATACACTCTTAGTCGCTTTAAAACAAGAATCTCAGACACAAAAATCTCACCTCGAGTCCTCGTATCTCCCGTTTCGATCACATTCTGCCGGCACTCTATGAACCCAGGGTGAAAAAGAGAAATAGTTTAGAGATGAAACAATCTAAGATAAAAGAGAGAAAGATCCAACAATAGCTCATCCTCGGACACAAGGCAGACGCTACATTCCAGCAAGCTTCCATTTCCTGTGGGATAGAGCATAAGCATGCAGAGTCGACCTGTGAGGAAAGATGGAGGGAATCACACAGACTTCCTGTAGCCTATGACATCACTTCCTGTTCTAAATACAGATGATTCCATGCAGTGGGCTCATTCTGTCTGGAAGAAAAAGGTTTAAAGCGGAAGGGTTTCTGCGCATGAATAAAAGATGACAGAGGAAAGTAATGTGGGACAGAGAGGATGATCCAGTCTTCTTAAGCTCAAGAAATTAGACAAATGTTAACCTTTCTTTATCATACTAATACATTTTCTTTCTGTATTGAAAGTAAACAATCCTTTTGAGTCACTTCATCCTTCACAAATTCAAAATATAATCATACAATTACATTTCTCTGCACGGTAACCTGATCTTTAAAAGAGCTCTTGACTCTGCTCTCTGACTGGCCAAGATTTGAATATTCATGAGGCTGTGCTTCAAGCCACTTCTGCAATAGTTAATCCTCCCGAGATATAAAATACGCAAGTAACACATAAACTTGTAATCCAGACACTTCTTTTCAAACTATAGCATTCATGAATGCACAGATAAGGTCAATAACGTTCTCTGAAGAAAAAGGCATGCTTCTGGTGCGCATTTTGTATAACGGAGCAATAAGGGATATATAAAACTATTTTTATTCTTGACTAGGAAGATTTAGTATTTAAAAAAGTGGTTAATGGTCGAGAATCCAGAATACAGTGGATCTGTTACAACCAACACAACATTAAAAAAACGTTTTTCTTTCTTTTTTTTTGAGAAAAAAAAAACTTCTCTAACATTAAATATTTCCTTAAATCAGGATCAGATTGTAGCTGTACAGATGTGTTGTATCTGAAACAAATCTTTTTTCAATTTTTTTTATTCTAAATAGTGTCTATGATGGTGTAAGTTGCAAGGGGGCCAACACCTGGATAAAAACATTTGGGAGCCATCAGCAAAGCAACCTGCAATCCAGAACGAAAGCACAGGTATTGCAAATCCGTCTGCATGAACCACACATCAGGACGGGTTACGGAGGAAATGCTGGAATCAGTAAATTCAGGACCATCACTACGTCTAGAGGTGGATTCTGGAGCAGGAGGGCAGAAGCGGGAGTGTGAATCTAGATACCTTAACTCGAGAAATCCTGTAAAGAAGCTTCAATCACCACATCTGTCTGCTGCTAAGTTTAGAGCCCAGTAGGGAGTCCTGAATTACACAAGCGAGAGCACAGACCGTCATCGAACTAAATCAAGCCTCTAAAACAGCCTCTCGAAGACCACAAACCTGCAAAATGAAGCAATGTTCACCGGTTTTTATAATGAAAATGCAGTTAATTAAATGATTTGTTCTCTATAAATAGCTTTCAAATCACCTCCTTAGGATGCCATCTTCGCTGGCGAGCATCAACGTTTTAACAGAGTACTGTGCAAAAGTTTGTAAATGAGATTAAAAAAATGAATTATATCAAAAATGGTTTTACCAATGAACTAAAGAGAAATCCAAAGCAAATCAAGCACTCCTCCCCGGCTCTTCTTCTAGGTACAGTTGCACACAGTTTGTAAAGGGTCAGGGCTCTGTGGGGGCTATGCCCATTACTTCCAGTAGTTCTTGCTGTTGTTTGGAGTCATTGTCCTGCTGCTGAGTACATTTGGTGCCTCAACTATGCTTCACTGTTGTCTGCACTCAAAGAACAAACTGATTATTCAGCCAGACATTTCAAATTTTGGCTCGTCTGATGAATCTCTCTCTACCCCAGTCCCTATGTGTTTGTACAAACTAAGGCTCCCTCATCAGAGGTATGGCTGCATACCACTTCTGACTACTCTGAACCTGATCTGTTGATCCATTTTTTGTGCTTCTTCACTAGAGCTTGACCAGCACACCTTGAACCCCCTTTTTTCTGGTAGAGACCTTGTTGATGCAGAATAACTACCATCTCTCTTGTATTACTCAACCCCCCTTTGATTTCAGAGCTTGGCTGTTCCTCACCCACTTTGAAGTGACTGGGATTCAACCTACATTTAGACCCACAATCTGCGTTGATGATGATGATGATGATTAGCACTTGTTTGGTACAACTGGTTGATCATACACCTGAAATTCTACAAAATCTCTGACTTTTTGTGCAAATGTACCTTAAACAATTGCCCAAAACATTCGCTCAATACTGTTTTTTCGGAAAAAAGCACCTGGTTATGCGATCCTGACCAAATAATAGTTATTAAACTTTGCAATGATGTGTTTCCAAACAACCACGACGACGACTCGCAAAACTCCCATGAGTTGTGATGTCATTGTATATCTTTAATATGTTAGCCCCAAACTGCTCCCATGGGGTAAAGCCACCCTGCATTCAAATGCATGGCTATAGAGAAAGGTACCATACCTTGCGATTGCACCCAAATTACATTCTAGATTTAATGACGGCAAAAAATGAACAATCAAGTTAGAAAATAATTAAAATGTTAATCGGCACAATTCATCTCCAGAATTCAGTATCCTTCAACAATCACACTTCCAGGAAGATAAAAGGAAGCCGGACCTAAAAGGTTCGAGAAGCTGGAAGAGCTGTGTCCTGTGAGCAGCATGCATGCTTGATTAGTGATGTCTGCACTTCTGAACTCAGGCATGCTCAGTCGCACTCCGATTGAGAGAGAAAGGGTGAGAGTGATGAACAGTTAATCGAAACGGTCTTTACTCTAAGGTTAAGAGTTAAATGTCACACGTCGGCGCATGTTTACTGCACTCAGGCTCCTACCTTTTAAACCTGAACGACATGTTTCTACAAAAGAGCAGAAAACAGAGGGAGCCATCAGCATCCAGAGCAGATGTGTCATTTCTTCAGGACATCAAGACAAATCTGACCAATAAATAGGAAACTATTCTCTCAGCAACAAACCCCTTCGAGCTCAACAACTATCCAATCAGAGAAAAGTACCACCTTGGCCCAACTTGGTCTGCTTTTAGAACCTTATCCAAATGGTTAAGAAAGAAAGTATCGATAATGTACCGCCATGCCGTTGCAAAATAGACCACTGGAAAAGTGACAAGTGTAAATCTAAATATGAAAATATCAGAAAGCCTACGTCTTGCTCACCTGCGAGTGAGTTTGGAGGTGAGTTTGCTGAAGAGGTTAGCGGAGCCCCGGCTTCGGGACAGCGAAAGTGGCGTATTGTCGTGGGACAAAGTGGGCGATGCAGGGGGGCCATTGTATGTGGCAGTGCGTCGCTCTCGCAGCTGTCCGCCATGGAAGGTGCTTCGGCTTAACGTCCCTCGAGGAAACCGCAGCCGGTCAGGGGGAGTCGAACCACTAACACTAATGCTCTGAGAGGAGGCACCCGTGGTCCTCTGAGCCGACTGAGACGAGCTGGAACTGAGGAGAGAGAGAGAGAGAGAGGGAGAGAGACGATCGTTAGAGAACAAAATGTATAAATTAATAAAAACAAAAAAAAATGGAAAGAGTGAGTGAAAACACTAACTACCGCTTGGTACCAACATGTTCTTAAAGTTAACAATTCTTAGACTAAAATATTGCATAACTTGAGACAAAGGGGATGATTAAAAAGCACGGCGTTAATCTAAACTGGAATAAAACTAACACTAAGCGATACAATTAGACGTAAAAATAAAAATAAATGCTTGTAATGATTGCTACGATA
Source organism: Danionella cerebrum (assembly GCA_007224835.1). Classification (NCBI taxonomy): domain Eukaryota; kingdom Metazoa; phylum Chordata; class Actinopteri; order Cypriniformes; family Danionidae; genus Danionella; species Danionella cerebrum. Next base: position 55,118 of record SRMA01024391.1, read on the forward strand.
AAAGCTTCTGGTAAAATATTTAGCAAGTGTTTAGCAAAAACACAAAATAAATATAAAGAAAGACAAATACTAACTAGACTGCTAAAGTTTGCACACAAACTTTGAAGTAGGCTTGTAAAAGTGGCATTTAATATTTTTTTATAATGTGCCCCTTGTTACTACAAAAGCGATAAACTTTCGGTTGCTAGGTTAAACAATCTAGTTGCTATGGAAGCACTGATGTCAGTAAAAGGTTCCTTCTCACTGTGAGGGATGTGTACCAAGTCCTATGTTCCTAACATTTTTCCGAAGCTGAAATAGAAATCTGCTGATTTGGTTGCTAGGGTAAAAAGATTAGTTGCTATGGAGGAGTCATTGACATAATATATAATGCTCCCTTTATTACATAAAATTATATAAACCAACCCCCGTGTCTCGATCATTTACCAAAGCTGAGATATTTTTCAGAAATTTTAGTTACTAGGGTAAACAGCCAGGTTGCTAGGGAGCTGTAATAACAAAAAATTGTTACAATGATTAATTGTAATCCACATTTATCTTGAATATATATCCGTTGCCTTTTCCGATTTACTTTCAACAGCCATTAAAAGCCAATGGTTTCTATTTAACCACTTCTAGAGCCTCAAATACTTTTGCACAGTCCTTGGTGTAATTTTTATTTTATTTACAGTTAGCTTTCTGTAAATGCAAGCTATACAACTGAGTGAGTAAACGTCATTAAATGAAAAACTAAATGGACAAAAAGTTTCTTACTGGGATAATAATACTGAGCTCAGCAGATTTTAGTTGTTCATTTAAAAATATTGGGGAAAAAATAGAAAAAAAAATACCTGATCAAAGCTATGTTGCAGAGGAAATATTCAGGAAAGAAATAGGTAATTTCACAGGGGGCTAATAATATTGTGTTCAATTATATTTTGTGTGTAAAAACAAATTCTAAATGACACAAACCCCTTTTGCAAATCCTTGTTTTCATTGGAACTGTGCACCAGAAATATCAGATTAATGCATGGTTAAAATCTATAACCGGTAACAATCTGGTGTTACCTTCAAAACACCCCCCCCCCCCCAACAGACATCCACTCACCACTCCCTCAGTTAATAGAGCTTAGTCCTATATTAGTGGGTTTAGACACAGGGACGTTAGCAAGTGAGTGCAGGAACTCTGCAAGTGTTATCCGTGAGCAGTTTCCGGGACGGGACGGGCGGGGACATTAGAAAGGAGGATCTTGGACTTGGAGAGACACTGAAGCTGTGTCTGGAATCTAAGGCTGCTTCCTTTGAAGATTAAGAACTGTGATGGTTGCGTGCTGAAATGAGACTTGAGCGAGAACCCATTTGATTGACAAATATTAACTTAAGCAAACTTCCTTGCATCACAAGAATTCATAAATTCATGAATTTAGATATTTCCCCATTTAAGAGCAAAAAAAAAAAATTTCATTTTATATTTCAGATGTCTCCTTCGAAGGATGCAGCCTCTGAATCAAGACACAGCTTGTAAGATTAGAGACAGACGCTACACTGGGCTTTACTTGGGCCTGAAGAGCTCGGAGGTGGCATCACTGGGCATGACAGTGGCACGGCAGGAGTGTCCTGAGGCTGAGAGCGATGTTGCCTTCTGTTGGCGCAGCCGCACCGAGGCTGAGGAGCTGGCCAGAGCCACAGCATACGCCGTTGGGCTCGTGCCAATCCGTCCCGACATTTCACCCAGGCTGCCCCGCAGCAGAGACAGCAGGGGTGTGGATCAGATATGGGGTGTGTAAAAATCATCGTCTCATTGAGCACTGCCTTCTTGGGTATAACCAACCCTAGCCATTTCATGAGGAGGGGGGCACCTCCAAAATGTTATGGCCGACACAAAGGAAACTTTGTGTAGCCCCTTGTTAAGACTTGCACAATGTAAACAGAATTCTCATGGTAACGAAAAATTGTTCATCCACCTGGAACCAATCCCCGTTGACTCCTCTTCTCTACGTTTGAATCTTTATCTTTGCAAACAAACTAATATTCTTTGAGTCTGATCATTTTACAGGCATTTTGCTTCAACTAGCCACAAAGCTAATGATTTCAATGTGAAACGCCATTCACTTATGCTAAAAATATTAGCATGTTGTAAAAGTGCAAAAAAAATATCTAAAATAACACCTTTTTTATAAGCATAGCTTTATAAAGAGAGATCTTTTCAAAGATGTTTGGGTTCCTGTCAAGTCTTAAATATATAATCAGTGAATCTCCGTTTACAATATAATATTTTTTTTTTAAAACTCAATGTATGTATTTAACTTCTCAGTTCTTGTGATATTTAATACTAAAACATGACATTAGTTTGTCACATAGAGTTAATTTTATACTCTACGTAGTGCCAGATTACACCAGAACTAATTTAATATCTAACCGCTCTGTATCTGTTACTTTTATGAAACTAATATTATTATTTACTAGACCACACGTCATTTATATACATCTATATATTAACAAATACATGGATTTACAGTATTATGCACCACCCCACTTCTACCAAAAGTTTTAAACCTAGGGCAAACACTGCATCTCTGAACATTTTCTGCCAGAATTCCACTATTAAACACAATTATGGGGATTTCATTATTATTATTTCGTTTTTTTTTTTTTGCCCCACCTGTTCTCTTTGCCATTCTGGACAACGGTGTGACGGTCGCTCGCGTTCCTATCGCTGCACACATAGGTGTTTCTCCGGGTCATGCTGCTCGATCCAGAGTTGCTCTACAAAAACAAAGGAAATATATTTAAAAAGTAAAGTACTAAAACTAATCTCGACACAAACACATTGCAGTGTGCAACAGAATAGAGCTGTTTAAGCCACCACTCTTGGAGAATAACAAAAAAATATTTTCTAAATTGAAAAATCTATAAAAATTAATTATTTTAAAGTAAATCATGTTCCCTTAAATAAGTTAATTTTCATAAAGAAACTAAATGCAAAATAGAAGAATTACTTTTTCACCACTAGATGGCGTATAGAACATAAGTAATTTTTTTATAAATGTATATGCGTCCAGTGCAACACCAAATACACCCCATAATGACCTATTAAAAACAAGCTGACTCACATACAGTGGAGGTGGGGGCAAGACTTACCCCAGAGGTGCCAGCACCCTTTTTGCGGTCTGGGATGTCAGCCTTGTTTGGGTTGTTGCCGTTATTCATGATGGGGCTTGGAGGAGCCATGCCACGGCTGCTGGACGAGCTCGACTTCCTCACTTGCGCATTGCTCTCATCTTTATGGTCACTCTCTGCAGAAGTGGTCTGGCTTCTCTTGGGGTAACCCACTGATGGAACGGTTGGACCGACTGGACAACCAAATTGATTGAAATTCATTCAAAGGTCAATCATTAACTCCACAGTTAAAAAGCTCAATTTAAGGTGCATCTAAAGGGCAGGATAATCTTTGCAGAGGATTGGTGTAATGTGCTTATATTTTCTAATTCCTCTCATTACCCGGCAGCTGGATTCTTGACATGCCGAAGGTGTTTAATGGGCATGTGTTTCTTTCGTTCTGCAAGTAGATCAAACCCAGGTGCAATGTAGCCAATCAGCAGCACTGCTGAAATTCTTCCGTTTCATTTTTATTTGTGTGAAAAACCCAAAATTCTTTGCGTTCTGATCGACACATTCTGATTGACCTGTGATCAACAGTTGTTTTGTTTCAACAGGGAATAAAAGTTTGGCTTTATTGAGGTTTTGAAATATTTTTGCTGTTAAAACAAAACACTAGCCGTGAAGCTAAAGTTTTCAGTATAAAGGCCATAGACTTATGCTAAAAATGATAGCATGTCATAAAAGTGAGACAAAATATAGTATAATATGTAATACAACACTTTTTTTATACATCTAGCGTTATTTTTAAGATTGGTGGGTGTTGAATGTGAAGTAAATTATAGAGGGAGAACTTTTACTGCTAGGACGCCACGTTTCACTGTATTTTTGCCACCAAATATTTATTATGCACTTGATAAAATGCTCAAATTATTTTTGAGGATAATTTAATACTGTAGGAAAGCGTACTGAAGAACATCTAGCTGTTAAACAAGTTTGTAAGAGCCAAAATTGAACACACTCACCTTGATCACTGTATCGCCGCTGCTTCTGGTTGGAGGAAGTGTTTTTCTGGACTTTGAGGTGAGATGGTGATTGGCCGTTATTGTGTTCACTGTTGGGTCTGGCTTTGGCCAATGAGAGGTTACTGCTAGAGTTGGAATCGCTCACCTCCAGCTACATCAAACCAAGAAAAAAGTTATATATTATTCTTCTTTTCACAGTGGGAGACACTTATATAGATACATTTTCTAACTCGTCCAACACTGTTCATCTAATTTACATTAAATTTGTTCCAATTCTTTTTTAGACCATGCTGACCAAAAACATTTAGATTCTTCAGTAATTATTCGGAATAATTAGCAAACAATGCTTGTCCAATTTCGGCAAAGCTTTAATGTATTGACACAAATCTTGGTGAATGTTATAAAAATCATCGTCTGAGGTTGTCTCAGCACAGTGCCCCTAGTGGCCATGAAATATGAAAAATGCCATTTGTGTCTTAAAAGGCAATTTGTTTACCCCCCCCCCCCCCAAAATACATGGGTTTCCAATTTAGCTACATTGGCCATTTTGAGTGTTGGCAAAAAAGCTGCTTTTCAAAATGCATCAATATATCTTTACAAAAATTGGCATGTTTGTTTGCCTTGAGGTTACTAAAAATCCATTTTAATAACTGTACATAACTTTTGAAGTGGCATGTTTAGTCTACTGTGTTTTATTAAATTCACTTAAAGTCCACTGGGTCCCTTGTTGTTTTATTGTCGAATCACTGCTCGTAGTTACATTTAAAGCTGTACGTCAAACTGCAAACAATCCAGGTTTAGTGTGCAAAGACAATTCTTACTCTGACAATGCTTTTTTTTCAAACAAATCTTTGAACCCAATCACAGAAACTTTGAATATTCTTCTTTTAGATGCTAAATCTGTGGATTCTCTCACCTCAGTGGACTTCCTGCCAAGCAGCAGGTACGTAGCTGTGATTTCGTCATATTTCATCCTGGTTAGAGATTCGTGGATCTCGTCGCGCGAGTAACCCATACCAACCATGATATCTGTAAAATAAATAAATAAATAAATAAAAACATTCATATGATATTTAATAGCCATCCTTTCCACAAATGTCCCCAAAATTGTTACCCCAGATTTATGAAAAGGTCTAATTTATGATTAAGTAATCACTAGGAATGCTCATAAAAGAAGTTTTGGAAGGTGCACAGAACCCTTTTGTAGTTGCTCAGAGTGGGTCTAAACGTCACTCAGTCACTCGTCAGAACTGGTGAAAATTTACATCGGACTGTTGAAAAGTGGATCAATAGCGACACCCAACACGTTTCTGCTAATGGCGCACTAACAGTTTGTACGTGAATGAAACTCGGCGTATGTGTGGTTTACCAAGATTTCAAAATGTGCTTTGATACTCGACAGGTTGGTTATTTGTAATAAACTTTTACTTGCATCATACTTTTTGATTGTATCTGTTTATCTCCAAAGTCCATCAGTGTTCTCTTAGGGCAGGCAGGATGGTAACATGCTTTACCAAACGACTTTATTAAACGATGTGTGCACGCACAGTGGACGTCGAAATTCAAAATATTTGCCAAAAACAAGAAGTTGTTACAAACTTAGCCATACAATGTCTAATCGTGGGCCAACTTGCCATGCAGGTTACGAGTCTATTTCTGAACTTATCTAAATGGCAACCTACAGTGTCAGTTATAGCGCCACTTAGTGGCAACATGGAATATCCCATTTCATGCTGTTCTACATTTCAAACTGTGTTCCAAATTTCTAATGTCTTTCAAACACTTCATGTGTGACAATAATACTGTCCAAAACTACAAGAGAAAAGTTTTAACCTTCAGTCATAGCGCCACCTGGTGGTAATGTGAGCTTGTTTTCTAGTTTTTAGGATTGGTCATATTGCATAAACCAACAAATTGCCCACTAGGTAATTTTTGCTTTTACTATTTTTCTTAAATGTATCATTTTTTTATTTTTCCACACTTCGGTGGCAGCTCTATACGTGTCTTTAAAACTAAACATTATTTAACTCTTGTTTCAAGTTCTTTTTTATTAGAACAGCATTCTGAAAGCAGCCGATCCTGAATACCAGAAGCTGTGGTAACATGTTTGATCTGGTACTGTGTCTGTCTATCTTTGCAAACATTCCTGTGCAGTTAAAGACGCAATAGTCAAGATGTTTCAATAAACCTTCAGAATTTCCTCTAGCCAGAACGGAAAGTGAAGCCCAAGTAGCGTTACCCATACTAGCATTAAACACCGCAAACACAGCTCCAGAGAAATGCCTCACCCATTTAGAGAGGTCCCTTGTCCTAAAAGGTACTGGTGATTTGATCAGTCAGGAAAACAGAGGCAAAGCCAAATGATCAATAGCTGAGTGAAAGCCAGGCCTGGAGCAGTGGAAAAACAGCCGTGTGACCTCCGCGCTCATCGACCCCTGGCTTCACATTGAGCAACACATGCTCTACCCGTGCCAGATGCACTTCACTTTATGCTCATATAGCTAATATCTTGAATTTAATAAAGTTATTCAATATAATACCGCTTTGCTCTGTAAAACAGCACCTCCTACTGCTCCAAGAGCCGAATACAAGCTCTTTAAAAGTGTAGCCGCACCAAGACTCTGGAGCAGTCTTCCAATAGAAAACGATAATTTTTTTAGATGTTACCCATGCACTAGTAGTAAACTGTTTTATCGTGTTAAGTCAATTTTAATTTACTAATTGTTCTGTATGGGCAAACAGGAAGGTTGTGCATAAAGTGCTCTATAAATAAAGTTTTCATTCATTGATTTATTGATGTAGGCAAGGGTTACTCAGGTCTAACACATTTAAAGCGTATTTACCCCAAACTCGTCAATGAATTGATTCCGTGTCATCAATTTACTATTGATTCAAACTCTCGGGTCAGACATATGATGGAACTGGAAAGCAGGAAGGTTTTTTTTAAGCTATATTGTGCCGAAGACCCTGCTGTGTTTTCTGTGGATGTGAAAGATCTGAGGACATACCGATCCTCTTCTGATCAGAGATATCGAGCTCCGGCTCCGTGAAGGGTTTGAGCTCGTCCTCCTCACAGCCGGCATTGATCCATCGATCCTTCATGATTTGCTGAAACGCACAAACACAGAGCACGGGGAGAGTGAGGCCTCCGCAGGATCATGAATATGTATGTTTGAACAAGAAACTACAATCAGGTTTGAAAGTGGGTCAGCTCAGAATCCGTCCCACTGCAGAGACGAGTAATTAACGGAGTGCAACAGAAGAGAAAAAAAAACACTTCAGTATCTTAAGAGTGTCCATGTGATGTCATAAATTATAATTAATAAACGTGATCAATGAGCGCACCACTTAACATCCGTGGTTTTCGACTGAAGTTCACAAAACTTCATACTGAAAATTCGGTTTGGTGTGTAGAGGCCTTTAAATTTCAGCCCCGCCCACTAACCAATCAGGTTTAGAGCCCCTCCCCCACTCATCTATACATAAAATACATCAAGCTATAGTTGTTTTATAATTAGACAGAAATGGTTAGACTTTGCAGAACAGAAGAAATTATTTTTACCGCATCGACACAAATCTTATTTTTCATGGCTGTTTATAACGCACAATGCAATGGTTCTAATGGTATGAAGCGGCGACGCAGAGTTAAAAGCAGCAAGTACAACATCAGCACTTAAGAAAGAAAACTAAAGTAGAAGACAGAAACGTCTCGAAGGAGGCTTTAGCGCATTAGCTCAGTTACTAGCAGAGCATCCACCTATTTTAATGTGGATTTTGGAATATCGCGTTTAAAAAAAAAAACAAGATGAGCAGGAATTCATTTTTGCTCAACTGAGTAAACATAAATTTCAACGGAAAAGCATTTACTGAAGAAATTCCAATGCAAAGCAAATTCAGTGCGACATTAATGGAATAACCAGCAAAACGATTTCCTTGCGAAACATTTGAAATGTTGTTTTAGTCGTTCCTGAAGTCTGCCATTGAGGTGGTTTCCAAAGAGCAGTCTCCCGCCTCCCAAAAGAGAGATGGCGTGACTGCACATATTGTGTTTCGTCTACGCGTTCTAAGAAACAAAACATTTTTATTCGTCTTCTCCTAACGTGCGAACTTCCATTTTTCTTTTGATATTTGCCGCCAGTTTATCAGGAAGCACCAATTTTGTTTTCTTGGACTTGTTTGATGGAAACGGTGCTTTATTCGCAAATATTCCAGTTTTACGTATGGATGGAGACATGGTTATTGTCAGAGGATATTTGCACTGAAGAGAGGTTTAATCAGGAGAGAGGAGGCAACAAAGTATTTGAAGAATGGAGAAAAGCTGTTAGAAAATTAGCATTTTTTAATAACAAGAGGAACTAACATTTAGTTTAAACTAATAATAAAGCCCCTTTAAGTTGATACACTTTATCACTTTAGTAAAAATTACGTTTCTCTCTTAAAAAAAGGAAGAACTTAATTTTTCATTCTTCTTCCAATTAGCTTCTAACCTCCTCCAGCGGCATTTAGAGACGTTTCAAGCTGTTTTTTATTTTGCGATGTTTCAGTGAGCTCAGCATGTGCATTAAATCAGGGAGGGTCTGTGAATGTGAGCTTCATGTTAAATTAATTGAGAAGAGAAAGCGTGCTGGGATCAAAGAGAGCACCCAGACTAAAGGTGGAGGGAGAATAAAGAGATGGAGAATACATTTTTAGAGAACTTTGGTTTCAACTCCGCTTTCATTAACTACGGCACAGCTCTGGAAGCAACAAATTAAACGTCATTGTTTCATAGATTGACAAGAAATGTTATCAATTTAATTGAAAGTCAATTCTAAAAGGAATTGTAAAAAAAAGACATATTCAAATACCTTTTTTTGACATTTTAAAATAGTATTTGGTAAAAAAGTATATAATTACCAAAAGTGTTAGTCTTTTGTCGGGGACTGTAGAGTTATTTCATGCACAAAAGCCGTTAAATCGTCACATCATTTAAGAAACAATGACACAACCTTTTTTTTGTGAAGATAAAGAACATTTTTGGTTCCTGTATCATCTCTTTTTTTTTTTTTTTACCTCGAGTGTTCCCCGTTTGATCGGGTTGAGCACCAGGAAGCGTTTCAGGAGATTCTCACAGTCTGTGGACATGTAGAAGGGAATTCGATATTTACCCCTCAACACCCGCTCACGAAGTTCCTGTAGATGACATCATCATTTTGACATCAGGCAGCTTAAAACATAACAGACTCTAATTTGTTTTGAGCAAATAGTTTAGTTATGCAAGTAAACCTTGATGGGAAAATCAATAAAGAGATGAATCACTGAATTCCAGTACGACTCTTTCAGGATCTGAAAGTTTAGGAGGGAAAATGACCTTTTCAGCAGCGCTCACACTAACCTTTAGATTCTGCCCATCAAAGGGCAGAGAACCACTGACCAGCGTGTAGAGAATAACCCCCAGGCTCCAAACGTCAACCTCGGGGCCATCGTACTTCTTGCCCTGGAAAAGCTCTGGAGCAGCATAAGGTGGGCTCCCGCAAAAAGTGTCGAGTTTGTTCCCAATAGTGAATTCATTACTGAAGCCAAAGTCTGCGATCTTGATGTTCATGTCTGCATCAAGCAGGAGGTTTTCCGCCTGTTTCAGAAGAGCAGTGAAAATACAACATCTTTATATTTTTATTCTTTATAAGCTTACAATTCTTTAACCACAGAGATTATCAACTATTTTCTACCTTTGGATATATATATATATATTTGTAATTATAGTGCAAGTGTTTATTTATTATACATATGGGACATAGTTTGCCCTATATTTAAACAAAAAAAAAAATTCAAACTCATTTACCACAAATGCATTTAACTAACCAACTATTAAATCTACAACCAAGACTCCACATTACAAACTCGCTAAGCAACAACCAAATTAACCAACCAAGACTCCAATGAACCAACGTGTCAAACAATAATAACTAACTATTAACACAATTACCAACCAATAACCCAATTAACTAACAAATAGCCCATTATTAAACAAAAATTAAATTAACCAACTGACCAAAAATATAGTGATAACAATATTTTCATAATATTAATCGTGTGACAACCTAATAACGCAATAACCATTTTATCAACCAGTAATAAACCAATAATATAATTGAACTGGCCAACCAAAGACCAAAATAACCAGGTGGCCAACCACTATCAAACTTACCAACCAATAATCTAATTAACTAAACAACAACACAATTAATCAAACAATATTCCTACTAACATCTGGTCAACTACTGATCTAAGTAACTAACCAATAACCAAATTAACCAAGGAGTAATTAAGCTAAACAGGTGATCATACAATAATTAAACAAACCAACCTGCCGACCAATAATCCATTTAACCAACCAATGTTCCAATAAAATAACCAACAAACAACCCAATTAACAAACTAGTAATCAAACTAATCAGGTGATCATTCAATGACTAAATCAACCAACTGACAAACAAATACTCAAATGATCAAACCAGTATTTCTATTAACATCTGGTCAACCAATAATCAAATGACCAACCAATGTTCTAATTAACTAGCCCAATAAACCAAGGAGTAATCAAACTAACCAAGTGATCGTCCAAAGATTAAATAATTTACGCAACCAAAAACTCTATCAACATCTGGTCATTCAAAAATCCAATTAACCAACTAATGATCTAAACAGTGATTAAACCAACCAAGAGATCCTCCAATAATTAAATTAACCAACAGACCAAACAGTAACCAAACTATCCAAACAATAATCTTACTAACATCTGGTCAACAGCAGATGCAACTAAACAACTGACCAAAACTAAAACTTTGTAACTTAAAACAAACCAACTAACCCTCTGTCAACAACAATAGATGGACCAATAACTAACCAAACATAGAACAGACTAACTAATGAACCGACCAACCACTGACTGTTATTTAATTTGTATCTGATTCTCAAACGTTTCTTTGTTCTCATTAAATAAAAACATCCGTGTTCAAGAGTTTGCTGTAAGCATTAAGTTCAGAGGAAGTGCAGGTTCTCTCTATATTGATCAAGTGAGGTTGAGAAATTGACGGCAAACAAAAGATTCAGAACGGGACAGACTCCTTCGGGGGTTTAGCTAATACAAGTGATCAGACAGCCTGACGCGGCCTCATGCATCATTTACGGAGCATCAGTCTGGAAACTCTCTGAGTAATGGACCATGGAGGGCGGATGAAGGGGCTTTCAGAGCTCCTGTGGTAATCATGTGACCTCACCTTGAGATCTCTGTGGACAATGTGTTTTTGATGGCAATATTGGACCGCTGAAACGATCTGGAAAAAAAAAAAGCAAAAGAGGGATTCAGAGTGTGACGCAGTGCAATTCCGATGTCAGACAGGGTGTGCTGTAACAAACAACGTGCCCCATTACCAGGCATCATTGCTTTTTCCCAGAATGTCATTGATTGAACGAGAATGTGTGCGCAGTGGCTTCAGAAACATGCTTCTGAATGAGAAATGAAAGCTCAGAAGCTGCATCAACAGATAGATATGAAATTGAGCATCTAGTTTTCATCAAAATGGTGCTTTTTAAAGCAACTAATTAAACATAAAAATTCAAACATCAGTATAACCAACATTTTGGAAGAAATTGTGCGAGTTGATACTTTGGGAGACCAAGACAGCCCTAAAGCGAAGCCCCAAATGTAAGTAACATTGCTAAAGATTTCAAATTGGTAAAAGATAGTTTTTTTTTAAATGTATCTCCTGAACCATGTCCATATATAGGTCAGCAGCATCTAACCACTCAGACTAATAACAGTACAATTATTTAACAGACTTTGTTTGAATTATAGGATCATCTCATTCCTTCTCAAACCACATCACGCAGCTCTGGTTTTTGCTCATTATTCCTGCGCTAGGCTCATGGACGTGCCCCAGACATCAGATGCAGGGACTCATTTACAGCCGTTCCTCAGCTGCTGACGCTTTTTCTGCTCTGAAGTCTCAGTGGAGCTCCAAGCCTGACCCAGATAGGCAGAGAGGATGATGGGAAGGAGACCCCAGATGTCTGACTCGTCCAGCGGGCGGAGCGGGGGTTTGAGTGTAATTAAAGCAGCGAACGAAGCTGTCAGTGGGCAATTAGACTCATTAGAACAGATCAGCACCTGCACATCACCCAGTGTTTCAAGAGTATTTTGTTCACAGAAAAACTATAAAATAGGATTAATCTGGTCTTTAAATGATGATGATTTTTTTTATCTTCAACAAAATGTAAACCTTTTCCACATTTAATCTTTGTTTGAAGATGTTTATTTCCATTTAAAAAATATATTCCATTCCATTTTTCAGGCATTTAATTGAATCTAAATAAAGCTTTTCTGTCGTTCAGTCAGTAAAAACATTCCGCTATCAATGCAGCTTTCCGCTAGCATTGCAGAGACCTGCTAGCCATGTAGCACTCTGCTAGCAAAGCAGCTTTTCCTCTAGAAATGCAGGGGTCTGCTAGCAACACAGCGCTCCGCTAGCAATTAAGTTTTCCACTAGCATTGCAGGGACCTGTTAGCAAAGAAGCTTTATGCTAGCCATGTAGCATTGGGCTAGCAAAGCAGCTTTTCCTATAGAAATGCAGGGGTCTGCTAGCAACACAGCGCTCAGCTAGCAATTCAGCTTTCCATTAGCATTGCAGGGGCCTGCTAGCAAAGTAGCTTTTTGCTAGCAAAGCAGCTTTTCCTCTACAAATGCAGGGGTCTGCTAGCAACACAGCGCTCCGCTAGCAATTCAGATTTCCACTAGCATTGCAGGGGCCTGCTAGCAAAGTAGTTTTCTGCTAGCTGTGTAGCATTTCTTTAGCAAAGCAGCTTTTCCTCTAGAAATGCAGGGGTCTGCTAGCAACACAGCGCTCCGCTAGCAATTCAGCTTTCCACTGTAAATGCAACTTTCCGCTAGCATTGCAGGATCCTGCTAGCAATGTAGCTTTCTGCTAGCAATGCAGGGGTCTGCTAGCAATGTAATGCTCTGCTAACAATGAGGCTTATTGCTAGCATGCAGGGAACCGCTAGCAATCCGGCATTCTGCCAGAAATGCAACTTTTCTCTCACATTGCAATCAAATGTATTAATTCTTTGAAACGTAAGACACTTTGAATAAAAGTAAATGAGTTTTCAAACCAAGGTAAATGAGGAAAATAAAAGCCACAAAAACATTGAGGTAAAATTCTAGAGTTTACATTGTGTAAAACACAATTTAAGACTTTTATTGTCGGTTATGTTTACTTTAAAGATTTAAAAGCATCTCCAGCTGGAGTTATTCCTATATGATCCCTCATAATTATTTATATCAGCCCAAACTCTCTAATCCTATGAGAACGATAAAAAGGTGCATCATTATTAATGACATTTGACAAGTCCCGCCCAGTAGTTTGGAGCTTAACGTCAAAATGATCAAATTAGTACATTTTACAGAGCCCCTAAAAAAATCCCACCAAAACACCCCAAAAAACAAAGTATTTGGGTTCATAAAAAGCCTCCAAACTGATAATATTTGGAATAAAAACTCAAAAGATGCCACGGATTTAATGTCAATGTCAGCAAAGAGGTTGCATGGTTTTCCCTCAAGTATGTCTTAAACCATATTTAGGTGACCCAACCCTGCAAGTCCAGTATATGTGCTACTTCCAGCCTCTGGAAACCACCAATCTCTGTCCCAAAAACCAATCACAGCTCGTGTATGAGGACATCTGAGGCAGCACAGACCTGTATTGAGTACACTGCAGCACTGTACCTGTCTAAATTTAGCTCTGGCCTCCTTCTCCTTCATGCGCCCATGCGCCACGAGGTAGTCAAACACCTCCCCTGTAAACAGAACACACCAATGAGACGCCGGCGAGACACTTTGAGAATAACAGAGCTGTCAGCACACCATTACATAATCACAGACGGAAAATCGCATTAGCTTTAGTGTGAACTCACCACCGCTGGCATACTCCATCACCAGATAAAGAGTCTTATCAGTTTCGATCACTTCGAAGAGCTTTACTGCAGAAACACGAAGAAAGAGATGTGGAAATCAATGATCATTCAATTCAATGCATCTGGGGAAGGCCTGTATGGTGCACGAGCACAAAGCGTTTAAATGGAAATTCATTTTACAAATGTTTTCGTTTGCATCGAGTCTCACCGGAGAGGTGCACCTAAGCTGAAAACTACAGATATCTCTACTTTTTTAGGGAAAATGTGAAAAGTCACCAAATACTTTGGTCAGTTCCATCCATTCTGTCTGTTTGCACGTTTACTTCAGTTGAAGGGGTGTCCCAATTCCATCTTCACTAAAGAGGAATGGCTGATTAAACCTCAAAATGAAGTCAATGTTGGACTCGCACTTGATACAAAAGGGCCAAGATGTATTTCTTAGCCGACACAAGACATGGATTTCATGGCATGTGCGCAAGCACAGTTCGAAAAAATATAAATTGTTCAAAAGGCTCATATAGTGGGTTTTTTTACCGCACGATTTTCCAAACTTTGTCGTGAATTGCACGACAAAACCTGTGAAAATTGGCTGTTGTTGGTCCCATTTGTAAGGATTTTATCAAAAAGAATGTTTCATAAATGGAGCGTCCATCATCAATCCAGGATTTTAATTGTATTGAGCTTTTTTCTAGGAAAGTGAAAAGTCAACATGACTTCAGCGACTCTTGGAAGAGAAAAATCAAACTTGGTACAGTGTCTTCATGACAAGATTCTACCAGAAACTACCAGTACCAGAGGATTTGGGCCATAACTTCACCAATAATCCTGAGTAAATCTTCAACTCCGTTGAATGCAGCCCCAAATGCTCAAGAAACCACTATGCTTCACTTTTGCCTACAGGCATCCTTGATTGTACCACTTTCCATTCCTGTCTTCTGCTAGTAAAGTAAAAAACCTCTTTACTCATCAGTCCAGAGCACCTGCTGCCATTTTTCTGCGCCCAGATGCAATGTTTTCGTGCAAATTGCCTTAATTCCCACGGCAGAAGTTCCGGAGAGTAGAAGGGTGTAACTAGGTCAAGTTTGTTGATCAACGGTCATCAGGCTTCTTAGAGGTGTTCTAATTCTTAGGTGCACATTTCCAGCCCTAGGCCTTTGTAGTTGGTTTCAAGAGGCAAGGCCTTAAAAAAAGTGAAGAGCTTATTCGCCACAACGCCTATTTTCTGAAATTAATCAGTGATCCACAGGACTTCAAATGCCTCAAATTGGTTCATATTCTGACCAGTCAGGAAAAAAATATACAGCAGCTTAGCTTTATTAATCTCAACCTCATCAAAAGTGGACAGGAAATCTGGACAGAAAGTGGAAAAACTTTACATTTTCCTGATAGAGGGTTTCTGCTGGTTTCATATTGTCAAACTTTTAAACACCACAAAGGATCATAATTTAAGACTTATATCATACCTTGAACAACAAAAAATTTAAACAAAAATTTTCAAGCATAGTACAACTAAACCTGCACTTTTTATAGCTAAAACTGTCTTTAATTACTTTCAGTTTGCACCAACAGAAAACTGATTGGATGTTGCATGTGGGTCTCATTTGTAGTCATTATACAGCAAATTATATTTGGACTAGCGGAACTACACCACCACGATTCAACCAAGCTATAGATAGACAATTAAAAATACAACTTTCAAGGCTTGGAAATTTGGATTTTTTTAATATGAGACCTTATCTTTCAACTAGGGCTGGGCGATATGAAGCAAAAAATATATCTCGATATATTTTGCTATATCTCGATATACGATATACATCTCAATATCTTTACAGGATTTATAACCACCCCCACTCCCCAAAAAAACCCTACTGCAAAAAATAATAATACAAATGTCAGTCGTTTTTTATTGAAGCTCAGAGGTGCTTCTGCAAATTTTCTTTCAGAAATCCTTTTATACATATTGCCTTTTCATTCAAAAATAAAACAACTAAAAAACAGGCAGTGCATAGGAACAAAGTGCTCCTGTAACATTTAGGATATAAACAAAATCCCTGATAACATAAATAATAATTTAACTGTAAAATAATACACATTGCCTTCTTTTCATTCAAAAATAAAACAACTCAACTCAAGCTCATCTTTGCAGGACCTCTGTTGTAAGTAACCTTTTCCAATTCAGCAGCAAGCCGCGCTCTCTCTGTAGTGTACAGTCGCGGGAGTTCCTGTCTCGAAAAGTAATGCCGACTAGATAAACTGTATCTGACTGGGATCAAGTGTTTTTAGCAAACGTTTAAAGCCACGTTGTTCAACGACGGATATGGGTGCCATGTCCACCGCTATGTGAAATGCCAATGCCTCTGTCTTTCATATTCTACACTCCGCGTTATAGAATTGTGGAGATTAGTTGAGCTTTGGTTGGCAGCAACTTTCACGGCATTCACGGCAGTAGACATCTGTCTGTTGTTCGTCTGACGACTTAAAACCGAAGTATTTCCATATAATGGAGCCAGCTGTTCATTTTTTGCAACAAGTTCTGTAACCTCCGGGCTGGTTGCGGGTGCCGCCATGTTGATTGAGACGACAGGCAAGGGGAGGGGGAACAAAAGCAAGGAGGCGCGGACGAGCACAGCACAGAGAAGGCACACAAGCAAATTGGCGGAAATCAAATATAGACATTATATCGATATGTACAATATGCCAGAATTCATATCGAGTTTAAAAAAAATCTTGATATATTTTAAATATCGAGATATCGCCCACCCCTACTTTCAACCATAATGTTTTACCGTATCCCTCTTCTTGACTTGGACCAATAAAACAAACACATAGACATCGGAAAAAAATATTCAAGGCTCACAATATTGGATTGCTACATTTTGACTTTTTAAGACGCCACAGAAACCCTGCAGAAAAGTGCATCGTTTTCCAGGAAACAAAAGCATACAGTAGCTGTGAATGTGAGTGACGGGCCGAGTTTAAGCAACACTACATCAAACGCACTCCTACAAGCACAGCAGCTAAATTTAGAAGCTCTGGAATTGCCTACACACTCAGATGATTGAGACACAAACACACGCGGGAGCTCGTGATCGGTAAAGAAAACCTCAACTATTCTCAGAGTGGGTTAAGCTAACGTCCCTTCTGTTCAACTACGATTAAATTAGTTTGCTTCATCAATCGAACTAACGGCACACACGAAACGGAAAGGTGAACACGGGCTGGCTTCTTTTATAATAATCATCACATTAAGATGAACATCTCTTTAAAACTCTGATGTGTTTAAAAACATTTCAGCATGATTTAATCCGCCAGACTCAACCCGATCCATAGACTCAACCCACATCCTTCAAATCACCTTTTTCATCACATTACATTTAATCGTTCTCAGAGGCTTTTAACCAAATTGACTAAAAGATCAGAGGAGTTTAAGTAACAAAAGAGCAAACGGATGGTGCAGGAAATTGCATCTCAACCGATTTGAATTCAATATTAACTTTGAAATATTACAAAAAAAAACACATTTTTCTTTCAGGAGTAAACTGTTGACAGATATCTTTATTTATAATATCTAATTAATTTGGATCCAGTTATATAAGTGAGTAAAAGAAACCGTAAAGAAACTCTTTATCTAAAAAAAAAAAAAAAAAGATTACAAAGAAATATCTATACTTTCAGCATTTTAGCTCCGCCCCTTCTACCTCTACAAAAATGTGACGTTGTCGTTGAAGCTTGTTGAGGGTAGACTTCATGTAGAATCTGTAGATTCTGCAGATTGGCGACTTAATAACTGAATTGTGGAGGAGTTTGGGCTAATTAGCCGTCCGACTGCAGACGCTCATCTTTTACTGGCTTCCGTCGGCTACGTATGGCTAGAGTAAGCATTTATCAATTGACTAATTTAAAAAAAAGCTATTTTAAAGTCGCTTCTTGGCTCTAGAGCCTCTTCAGGGAAACCTTGCCAAATACACCTTACATCTCCAGGACAATTAACGGAATGGTGAACTAGTGAAATGACCCAGTTGATAATCAGCTCAATTGTTTATCACTGAATCCTGATATGAAGAAAGAGTGGAAAATCGTTTCAATGCCAAGTCTGACAGCCAATCGCGGCCCTCATTTTACAAATACATATAAGTATGGTCGTATTTCACCAACAGCCATTGCATAATCTTAGACGACCAATCAGAGAGCAGTGCACAAGCGTTTGTAACTTATTCTGAAAAAAATGTGAATCACCATTTTTTTCACATCGATAAGGTTTTTGAGGTATACATTGTCATCAATATAAATGGAATTCAATTAATCAGAATTTTCATGACTAAAAGTTTAGTTGCAGGAATAGAGCTCAATGGAAAAACTAGACTAACCCTATTTTAATGTTTCAAATCAGAACTAGGATTTCTAATCGCTCAAAATAAATATGTTTAAAAAGTAATTTCAATTGAACAGAAAGTAAAGTAATGAGTGGATTTTTCTCTCTTCCACGAAGAAAAGGAAGGAAGTAGGTCACCTCTGGGGCAGGAACACCGTGTGACCAGACGTTGTGCTCTCGTGGTTTCAGACAAGAGAGAGAGGAAGAGCGGGAGAGAGAGAATTTCAGGCAGTGATTCCAAAGCCTGCCCATGGAAATACTTTGACAAGATGAAGAGAAACAATGGTTCCAGATCAACGTTTTGTTTCACAGACTGTTCAGTAAAAAAAGAAAAGAAAAGAGGGATTGAAGAATGTATGAGGATAAAGAGGAACAGAAAAGTTTGGCAGTTGCTAATAATACACTTGTTATAAATAAATGTTTGGTGTTGGTAAAGATGACCCACATAAAGCTTTTCGTTTTTAAATGTGTTGTGTACCATTCGCAAAACCACCAATGGAAAGTGGCATCTTCATGCAGCAAAAGTCACTCGATTCCACAAAGAAAAAGGAAATGTTGATCCTCCTCGACAGAGAGCTCCAAGAATATCCTGATAGCTTCCAGGTTTATTTCAGGATGTCGGTTAATGTTTTCATGTAGGTTTTGGAAACATTCATCAATCAAACCAGAAGAGTTTCCAAGAACCATTGAGACTCAGCGCTTGTCTGTTGCAGGGGCTCGCAAATACGTTCCATTAAAAACAGGCAGTGCGCAAGTGAAAGAAACAATATGAGGTCAACTATTTCTGAAGCAAGTCATTTTTCAAACTAGCTCAGCAAAATAAATGGAAAAAAAGCAATGAATAAATAAAAACAGAAAGCTACCGATGTCTATGAAATATAACCATTAGAATCCATTGAGGAATTTGAGACACTAGCCATGTTTTCATTCAAAGATGCGAATAAAATATATGTGCAAAACTACAGAATATCGCATAAAATATTTGCAAATAAAGCCACTTTTCCATCCAATTAGTCCAAGAGAACAAAATGATAGACTGGCGCAAATCAGAAGAAAAATGGAAGTCGCTGTTTTTGGCCTTATCTTGTCTGTAATAACTTAGAACACTAGACGAAACGCAATATGTGAAGTTATGTCATCTAGCTTTTTGGAGGCAGGAGGAGACTGCTCTATGAAAACCACTTTGACGACACACTTTTTGGAATTTTAGAATGATCAAAGAAACATTTCAGAAATCGGTCCATTGGTTATTCCATTAATGGCTCCCCATCGTGTCCCAGTTCCGACTGAAAAACGCAAATCTATTAGGATTTATTTGGTAAATGAGTATCCACCAATCCACATTTTTCTTATCAGATGAAAAGTTTACCAAACTCTGTTGTGCACATTTTTTTTTTTTCAGATTTATGGCCATCTTGGCATTTCGATATTCCAAAATGCGCATAAAAATAGGTGGATGGAAACGCATCTATTGATGCCTCTAAAACATGTGTGCCATAAAATAAACCCCATTCTTGTCACGAGTGACCACTCAGCTGCCAGAAGAGTGCGTTTTAAAAAAGCAAACAAAGGTCTTTGGTGACAGATAACCACCTGCTCGTATACGAATGGCGCTCGCCATGGACCCATTGAGCTACTAGGGTGATAGAGGGGTTGGGGGCCACACAGCGATGACATCATGAGACCCAAAGGGGGAGGGGACGTGTAGCCCGTCAGATGATGGACGCTCAACAATGGGACACAGAGAGAGGCACACAGGAGTGCTTTTGTGTGGCTGAATAGTGTGTGTTTGTTAGTGTCTATGGCAGCTCTGGGAAAAGCAGAGGGAGTTCCTTCACGGCTGATTAGTGAGGCCAACACACTGGAGACTGATCCGCAGTGTGCCACATTCCCAAACATCTCCAAAGACAGAGAGTGGGGGGGGGGGCATTATGGAGTGAGGACGACAGAGTGATAGAGAGTAAGAAAACTCACCAATATTTGGATGATTGAGAATCTTCATTATTCTGACTTCCCTGAAGAGCTGAAAGAGAACAGAAAACCACATTTTGAGTTAATAACAATTGAACAATAGAAAGAAGACTTGTCTTACTGTTATAGAATTTTTTTATATTTATAAAATATGTGCCTTGGTTAAAAAGCTAACACAAATGTTCACTTTAAAATGCACTTATGGCAAAAAAGTTAATTGACAGTGATATTTTAGCTGATCCATCAGCTAAAACTGAACTCATTGAGGAGGCTCAGCATCGATTTCAGCTCAAGGAACACTTTCTTAGAGAACTATTCATGCTTTTGAAATCATTCAGCAAGCAGGTACTTCTTTTGATCAAGTCAACTCTTCAAGACGTATAAAGCAGTACATACAACTAGGGGTGTAACGGTACGCTAAAATCGTATTCGGTTTGGTACAGTGTCTTGGAGAGTTCGGTTCGGATAATTCGGTTCGGTACAAAAAAATAACAACTTAAATAATCTTTATTTAGAAAAGCTGCCAATACACAGTAGAATTCTTGCATAAAATAAATAAAAGTGACACATTTAGGTGATATTTTAAATAAATTGCACTCTTTATTAAGAAAAACACATTTTTTTTTAAATAAAAAATGAAATGCTGCAACTAGTTAGGATAGATTACCTATCCACATTTTCTGAAGAGAGCATAGATCTGGTTGCAGTGACAATATCTCCAGCAGTAGAAAATGTTAGATGTGTTGCCTGCCCGATCTCCGTGGAACAATGTCGGCATACAACTTTAAATTTATCCACTCGTCTATCCCCGTTATGTATTTTAACAGAGAAGCCAAAGTGTTCCCAAACAGGAGACCGTAGTGAGGTGTCTTCAAGCTCTGGCTCCTCTTTCTCTGTCCATTTCTCACAGCTACCCGTGCAGCTCTACTGTGCTTCACTCAATAGCGTCCATGCGGAAACTCGCCTAGGAACATTGTTCCGCTGCGCTTAATATCGCGCTAATAATAAATTGATATAATTTAATAAAAATACCGAATACCGAAACGGTACGCAACTGTACCGAACCGAACAGGCCGTACCGAAACAGTTCAATACATCCCTGTGAACCGTTACACCCCTACTTACTACATAGCGTGGATTTCAATAGTGCAATTTATCAACCTTTTTAAATCCTGGGAGGGGAATGTACACGGCATCGTGGGATTAGAAAGTGCAAGAAGAGTGAAGAATTGTGGGAAAGAACCCCCGTTTCTTCTCAAAGTTTTTCTGGAGCTTTAAATTTGCAAGTGAAGACACAGAGACCAGCATGCTCTGGTTTATGGTTTATTCAGGAAAACATCCCAGCAGATATAGCCAAATCTCTGGATTGGTGTGATGAAAAAGGTCCAAATTTGGAAGAGTTTGTCTATTCTCCTTTCCTCCTACCGGATGTATTATTACAGTTATTCGATTTAACCCGCCGTAGTGTAAATATTCATGAACAACGCATTACGGATATATCTGGGTGTTCTAACTGTGTTACACAAAAGCAAAGTGAACGTCAAAAGCAGGTCCCTGGGTGACCAGGTCGTTTTCCCTCAGCGCTTTTAGGTGTAGCTTTCCTTTCGCCTCACTCCCAGCTTAAATTTACATATACAGTATGTGCCTCTTTCACTTGTCGGAAGGAAGGGTTCTCTGCAATATGACGTACATTTGAAAGCCATGTTGATATATTCACTCAACTAAATATTTATAATTATATTTTTTGAAAATGCTAGACAAAAAATGAAATTGTGAGGAAGAACCAAATTAATCCTTCAGTATGTACGTATATATGTTGGGCCTCACAACATTGGCTTGAATAATAACTGGGCCAATTATTGACTGCACCGCACCCTGTCTAGCTCATTCAGCGCCCGTCTGCCTTAGCATAGGACATGGAGAAAGCGATCAAGGCAGTCACTCTTCAGCAGTGTAAGTTCTGAGCTGAAATTTAATCAAGAAATTGATAAAAACATTTTGTATAAATGTACAAACCTATTTCTGGTCAAGTGAACAGGACAACAAATAACTCGGCAAAACAATTGGAATTGGTGTTCCCCTACATGAAGCGCATCTACTCACAAACTCTCCTTAAACACACGTTTAGCAAACCTCCTGACTCTTTCACCTCCACATCAATTATTTTCTAGTCTGAGCGTCACTCTGACGTGTGTGGATGCATTTAAAAAGCGTGAGAAAGAATGAAAAGTACAAAATGTGTTGTGTCCATTTCGCAGAGTTCAATAGCCGGCACTCACTGCACTAAAGGAAACTCCCAAAAATCGATGCACCCAACAAAGTGCGGGGTTAATTAGGCTCTTAGTCAGCCTCAATGTTCTGACCACAGCAATCTATAGCAAAGCACTAGTACTAATGTGCTCTTGCTAATCAGAAAGGGGAAAATCTCTTGCAATCTACATGACCCGAGCTGAAAACAGAGTGGACGTTTGTGACCCACCAAACGATGGCATCTCATCTTACCAGGAGGAATGGTAAAAGGCTATAAATAGCTCCAAATCTGGTCTGTGACTTTGAACGAGCAAAATGGTAACACGATCGGTTTGCGGGGACACTCGTGTATAGGGAAAATGTGCCCCTTCCAACTGATGCAATAAAAAAGTCAGTAACTAAAAGTTAACTAAAAATAACTTGTATGTAAAGAAAAAAAAAATTTGATTGAGAAAATCCTTGAGGAGCACGTTTTGAGGAGCAACTGGAAATACAGTTGAGCTCAAACTATTTGCTTGGTTGGCCACTTTTCAGAAAATATGAGAGAAAAACATTTTCACACTCAGTAAGTAAGTGTTTGGGTGGAGCTGTTTATTGTCAAACAACTGTGTTAACCTATTTAAATCAGAATTTACAAGAGCTGGAGGCCAAGAAGAATTGGCAAAGCTTTACCAAAAGAGAAGATAAAGAACCTCATCGACAACTACCTCAAGAGACTTCATGCGGTCATTGATGTTAAAAGGGGAAATAAAACATATAAAGAGCCATCAGGGTCATTTAGCAAGTTCAGCTTCTCCGTCAACTTATTTTGTGCTAATTATATTTTCAGAAAATTGGCCTTGAAATGAAACTTATGAGCACAACTGCACATTACCGCCAATATTTGAAACTTGAAGACATTTATTATGAAATATCAATCAGTTTCCCATTCGCAAAGCTTAAGGCGTTAAGCTATGAATTAATGTAAAATCTGAGCTTCAATTTCTAATCTTTATTTATAGCTTCCAAGCAGAAACGATAATACTTCAGGGTAGCACGCAACAGAGGATGTCTACAGATGCCACACGTCTGATTCCAGCACAATAATGTCAGTCTGATAACACTGCAACGCAGTTAAGCTGACAGAAGACATTACTGTGACAAAGCTCTGAGCTTTTCCGTGTGAACTGGAGATCATATGCACTAGAAAAGAGTGCAGCAGTAGATTCAGCCAACAGCCCCAGACTACAACAGGCTAATTAAACAAAGCTATGTCTCGGCTAATGAGAGGAAGTCAACCAGATGCAGAGAACACCAGTCATCAGGAACGCCAAACTGAAGATGGACGCCCAGAGCCCATCAGACCGATAGGAGTCCAAACTATTATCATGTTCTCTATACATATTTACGCAACTTCATACACAGTTTAAGGGTTTGTTTTCAACTAGTTACCATATCTAAACAGTCTTGAAGCTTTTAAACATAAAAAAAAACATTCCAATGACTCCAGTTGGTTGCTTTTTGCTGCTTTTCCACTGGATATGCAAGACTTGGCCTGGAACGGCCCAATTTCCCGTTGTGCTTCTATTAACATCCACTATTAACCTCTACACACCAATCTGGTTTCTCAGCAGGGGGCTCTTCATCTTGGTCGAGGAAGTATTGATGTAATAATGCTCCCTGCCTGAAATACACATAGATTATAATATCGGTGGCTGATTACAGGGAGCTGTTTGACAAAATTGTGAAGAAAAAAGAGGATTTGTGGTGCGCTAAGTCCTGTGTGAAGTCTCTATGGAATCCGCTCCACCGATCGGCTCGTTTATGCCTTACTCACATCATCTAAAAAGCCAGCTTTCATTGGTTTTTCTCCTTGCGATAAACAGATCCGATATGGCAGAGCGAAACTCTTTTTCGTTGGCAGCACTGTGATGTGTAATGTCGCATTGGCGACAAAGTGATCAAAGTGCGTTGTCGCACAAAACTTCTCTAAAAAAATCTCTAATCGGTGTGCATTGGCCTTTAGTGCATTTCTTGTCTACACCTTCACTTTCATTCATGGTTGAGTCATTTCTTTAAAAGAAAAAAAAGCAGTAGGGGCTAACATTAGTAATTTTTGTTGTACAATCTGTAATGAGGCATCCTCTTCCAATTCTTTCTGGCCAATCTGTGAGCTCAACAACTGACCAGTCAGCGATCAACAGGATTAGCTGTTGGTCACATTTTTCTTTCCAATCAGAGAGAAATGAATCACCTTTACCCGACTGCTTTTAGAATCTCATGCAAATGGGTACAAAAGTACACAGTGGAAAAGCTTGCAGTCAAGCCCCGCCGTTAAAAAGGATCAGTGAAAAGGGAAAAAGTTTCATGGGTTTTGCATGTTGAAGAAAATCTAAAATTTGTATAAAATAAAGCCAAGCCAAAACACTAACCGCTAAAACCAATCCCCTTGATATGGAAACACAAAAAAGCTAATTCAGCTTATTATTAAAGGCATCACGAA
Source organism: Danionella cerebrum (assembly GCA_007224835.1). Classification (NCBI taxonomy): domain Eukaryota; kingdom Metazoa; phylum Chordata; class Actinopteri; order Cypriniformes; family Danionidae; genus Danionella; species Danionella cerebrum. Next base: position 80,248 of record SRMA01024391.1, read on the forward strand.
TAAAAAAAAAACAAGAAGTGCTTGCTCTTTTGACCAATGTAGGAACAATAAAGCTGGTTTTAACCCTCAATACATATTGAAAGCATTTTTTCTGTCAATCAAATTTGCATGACCAATTAATTTTCCAGGAATTTAATGTAGACCTCTCCATTCATTAGATTAGTGCTGCCGACAACAGGAGTGCTCGAAATAATGGCTGCTAACGGCATGTGTCTAATCTGATCACAGATGCAGTAAATGAAATCATGACAGGCTTGTTTGATTGGCTCGTGCAAGACCAAACACATACTTTAGGAAGCAATGGGTTCACTTTATGTGATGAGAGATGATGAGGCCGAGACAGAAAAGTAAAAACAGCAAGCTAATCTCCAGAGATCAGCGAGCCTCACCCAGCGATACAAACACCAATCACACGCTCGCTACTCTGGATACCAGCAGGCACGAGCATTGGAGAAACAGGAAACCCTTCCGCAAACCCTCAATAATCACTCCCCTCCTCTCTCAGCACATCTTGTAAACAGGAAGTCGCTCATTCAGACAGCGTTTGCAGCGAGTGAGAAAGAAAGGGAAAGTCCACGCCATGCATGCTGCATCTGAGCATGTGATGCGGTCAACAGTTCACAAGGTTTACAAACTAGTTTCAAAAGGTTGGTTCCCTAAAGTCCTTAAAGCTTTTCTCTTCCTCAACTTGTGTAGTTATTTCTGAAAACCTTTCACACAATTCCATACTCCCTATCTGGTTGAAAAAAAAGCAGCACAAACTTGTTACCAGGCAAAAGTTTCCGGACACAATGAAGATTCCACTGAAAGAAGGCCACAAAGGTTGAAGACAACAAAGATTTGGATCCAGACCAGTCAACAAGATGGAGAGGCACCTGAAAAACAGGCACCTTAGGAGAAATTACAATCTGAGAGTGCCCAGGACGGAGGAAGTAGAGCGAGAGTGGAAAATATCTCAAAGATGATCCCGGGACCGTCCAGAGGAAATTATACTGTAGACCACAACCTCCAGCAGGCCTATAGTCGAGGCAACTATGTCCTTACAACAGAGTACCGTAGTCTTCGCCGTATAAGACGCACCGGCATATAAGACGCAATTTTAAATGAGGAAGATCTAGAAAAAAAAGATTCTGAACCAAATACTGTAGTAAAATATTTTATATTAACTGTGTAAACGTTAACAGCAGTTTAAGAACAATTATATGCCAAACATGAACAGCCAGTAAAGTCAGTAAACAGTAAAAATAACAAAAAAAGGCTGTAATGTTTTTATTCGAACCCCAATAATTCCTCTTCGTCACTGCTATCAGAAATGAGGAAGGACAGATCCACGCAGTCATTATAGTCACTTTCTTCCTCACTGGTGTCAAATAAGATGTTGTCTTCTGTTCCATCCAAGGCATTACTAATGCCACACTTCTTAAATGATTTTATAACAATGTCCTCCTTCACGGAGTCCTACATGGTAGGATCGACGAGCAGAGATGGGCAGAGATGACTCAGCGCGCACCGCTGGGTGATGGGAATTTTCCTATATAATACTACCATCTAGTGGTCATTTAGAGAAATGTGATTTGAGAAACTTTTAAGAGCACCCGTCATACTTCAGTCCCAACCCTTGAGGAGGCTTTTAAGTTGAAATGAGAACGGAGGACGGGTCTCTTCTTCTTCCGGCGCTTGAGAGGCTCGAGGTTCTTCCAATGCGGATAACACGTGTGTAGGAAATGCGTTGAGACTGCTAAATCTTTACAATAAATAGCCGCATTTGCTGTGTTCTCTCTGAAACGGTCTCCAGTGTTTATTATCAATTGAGAAGGTATATTTTTACCATAACAGGAGCTAGGCCGAAGACGCGGCCTCTCTTACGCCTCTCCTACAGCCGTGAACGCCCTCTGCTCAGCGGCGCTCTGCATTCGCTGTATAAGACGCACCAACTTTTCCCCCTCAGTTTTGGGGAAGAAAAAGTGCGTCTTATAGGATGAAAAATACGGTAATTCCCTGACACCAGCCTCTGGCAGGAGTGTGGAAGCCCCAGCCTCAGCCCCAGCGTCTACCCTCGCTCATCTCCCCAACAAGGACATGAGCTGAAAAGGAAGCACTATGGGCCCCTAAAGACAACAAAAAGAGCCATTGATACGGCAAATGTGATGCCTATGTTTGCAAAAGCCACTCTGATGTGAGTGTTCCACAACACAATACACCCCACCAGTCACACATATCCATACAGGGCAATTCAAATGAAGTGGCTTCCCCAAGGTCACAATGGCAGAATAGACCTGGCAGGGATTTAATCACCAGGCCGTCGGTTATAGGAGACCAACTCCACCACTACACAACTTGCCTCCCCTACGGACTCTTTGCGGAATCTTTGAGGAGCATGTTTACATATTTATGTGTATTTAATGAGTCAAGGTTGAGTATCATGTGGTTCTCGGATAGCATTGGGGAATAGAGAAGTTGACAAATAGAAAACAAGTTTGGGCAGCACATACAAGACTGGAGCTTGAAAATAAGAGACCTTTTCCACTCGCTAAAACGACTGATGCTCTTATAAACAGTTCTTTTCAACTTAAATTTAAATTTATAAATTCATTTCTATGGTTCATCATTTTAAATACTGCAGTATAAAAAATACACATTTTGATTTCTAGAATATTGCTAATTCTTTCTGAATCAAATAACAAAGTTATTAAACCTACTTTTGGGGTGTAGCACTTTTTACAGTGCACCCCGTGGTTGAAGACTAAAACTAATAACTAGGACATGGGAAAATAAAAAGACAGAAACTTTAAGATCTAAATATTATTCCTTATTGTTTTCAAACCAGGAGCTTCTTTTATTTTTAGCAGAGACTCTTTGATCACAAGTCATTCATCCTTCCAGACTAAATACCAGCCGAGACTTCAACCTGAACCTAAACAAAGCTCAGAGACCAGACAACAAAGCTGAAATAAACGATATGAGAAATACAGAACACTCAAAACGACGTACAGTACGAGGAATCAGTGACGATATCAATCAAAGAAGGAACTGTTTCTGTGTGTAGCAAGGTAAATCTAACCAGCTTTGTCTTCTTATCTGAGCAACTATTCAGACAAGACTCATTTACCGTGGCAAAACAAGTCAATTTGCATTGCACAGATGTCTTTTGTGATTTAATCTTGCCTTAATTTAAAAAAATAAATCTGGGTAAAAACGGCTATTTTCCTGTTGTAAAAACAAAGGTACAAATTACCCACTGCTTTTAATGAGTTCTGAGGAAATCTTTCCCACAGTAGACATTGAGCTTGAAGCCTGTTCTCTCTGGAGTTCTTAACCCTGTCTTGTAATGTAGCATAACTGAACAGAATTTGTTCAAGATCATTACTTTTAACAAAGTTTTAATAAGGCACAATTAAGGGACTGACACCAAAAGACTAACCAGACTCATTGTTTATTGCCCTGCCCAACTATGAGAGATGCAGGATGGTGGCAACTGGTTTCGCCCATTTGCAGCATCAAAATTTTAAGTTCCATTTAAAAAAAAAAAAAATCATTCAAGTTTATTTGAATTTTTCATCTTTAGGTTCTCAAAAACTGGTCCAAGTTACCTCCGGGTTGTCAAAAACCAGTCCTGGTTATCTGCAGACTCTCAATAAATGGTCCTAATAAAATCAACGATCTCAAAACCTGGTGCTAATTAACTAAGGGTTCTTAAAAACTGGTCCTGGTTATCTCCAGGCACTCAAAAACTGGTCCTGGTTATATCTAGGATCTCCGAAAACTGGTCCTGGTTACCTCCGGGTTCTCAAATACTGGTCCTTGTTATCTCCAGGTTCTCAAAAAGTTGGGCTGATTAACCAAGGGTTTCTAAAAACTGGTCCTGGTTATCTCTAGGTTCGCAAAAACTGGTTCTAGTTACCTCCGGGTTCTCAAAAACTGGTCCTGGTATCTCTGGGTTCAAGTTTTGTTATTTTGCTTCAGAACAAAAATACCTAATATAAAGTTCCTGAAAGTGAGTCACAAGCAGCCTGGGGATAACCTTGGAAATGGGAATGGTAATCCATGAGTCACAGACCAAATGAAACCAAGAGCAGGAAGAGACCAGTTGGTCTAAACCTGAACCTAAGCTGCACCCCAACCTTTTGACGCTTAATTCCCTTTTCTTTTTTAACACATGCTTTCAAGCAAACCCAATAAGACTATATTTGACTTTAGGAACAGCATCATCTGACAGCATTACATTTCAAACTAGATTATAAACTTTGATTAAAACAGGCATTGAAGCACAGCCCTGCTGATCTCAGATCAAACTGAAAAAAAGACAAAACAAATTAAAAGTGAGTGAAAGTAGTTCAGGGAAGCCACAGTGATTTAACAACTCTGCAGTAAGGCGGCATTCTGCGCGTTCATCGTCCCGCTGGCATTGACCTCATTTGCGCTTGCATCACCCAGAATGCAATGCATCTGTGCAGGCCCCTTTGTTACTGGTTTACCTTATTATGTCAGGATTTGACCTGATGTTCCACAACATCTGGGTTAGCTGTTAAAGCCGGTCTCCTTTGTCATCACAAATGTGAACGTGCACAATCACAACAAAGGTTGATGCGTTATATAGAACTTAAAAGATCTGTGAAAGTTGGGAAACAGAGACTCGTCGCATTTTCAGATGCTCCTCATTTCACAAGCTATTTTCAAGGCTGTGAAAATCAAAGATTCTATTAAAATGTAGTTTGTCATTTGATTTAACAGTTTATTCTGTGCACAAAACAGAATTATGAGACTGATGTTCTTCATAATTTTATATTAAGCTCCTGTTTTGTTCAGGCACATTGACCTCCTTGTAATATTTAATAAATTAGTTAATTTTTGGTCTTTTTAAAACAAAATTTTGTCTTTTCACTTTTTGTGCCAACAGAAAAATAATAAAAAGCCTGTATCACGCGCCAAAGAGTTTATGTATGACAATCTCTTATTTAGTTTTTGAATTGCTCATGATTAATATGCATGATTTGAACCTTCTTGTTAGGGTTTAAAAAAAGATTGAAAATCAAATAAAAGAATGCTACGAGGATGGCTCTTCATTTTTTTTGCATGTTTTCAGCACAAAATTAATAACTGAAAACCCAGCCTTTTAAACCTTATCATTATGGTAATAAAAGAAAACCATGAAAACAAATTCAGATCAATTGATTAATATTCATGTACAATATTTAAATATAGAGGTGACATCATTAATCAGTCTTTGGGCTTCCTGGCACGCTCTGTCTCGAATGCACCCAAACTGATCATCACGCACTTCCAGATACCAGCATAACCAAAAGGCATCGAAAAAAAATAATTATAAAAATCAAAGGCGAAAGATCATCAGCACCTGACACCATCCACCCACACACCCACCTATCCATCCAACCACCCACCCGTTTATCCATCCTGAGGTGATTTTTTTTTTTTAAATTAAACTAACTCTTCTGGTCAGAAGTTGACATTTTTTATCACAAATATCAACATTCATGATACTGGAACTTTCCAAGAATGTTATCCACAGAAAGTACATTTTATTGCTTTCCAGTAGCTCAGTTGGTAGAGCATTGCGCTAACAACACAAAGGTTGTGGGTTCATATCCCAGGGAAAGCAAGAACTGACAGAAAAAAATATGTTCATTCAAATGTAAGTCGCTTTGGATAAAAGCGTCTCACTTTGATTTCTCAGCTTGGGCTATTATTAGCTGTATCCGAAATCTAAGTCAACTGAGGATTCCTCAATAAGCGCCCACATCCCATCATGCAACACTCTGATCAAAAGTCCTTTTGATTTTTATTCTGATGTATATTGGCAAGATGAAGGAAGAACCCTGTACAGTTTAGCCTAAAGCTTCTCAAAACACGATTTCCTGTTTCGAGATTTTGGTATAGATACTGATGGAGATTTGGAACAAAACCCCGGGGGACAGACGCTCTCCATAACCAATTTTGCGCACCATTGATACAGGTGTAAGTGGTTGATGTTTAAACATTGCAAAACAGTTATTCTAATACACAAAAAATGTGATTCCAACAGATCCATGATAACTAGTAGTTTTTAAACAAATTGTTAAAACCTCAGTAGCAATCATAACATATTTACCTTTTGAAGGCTGGTTGGATTAAGTTGTGTCTTATCGATTATCTTTATGGCCACCTGCAGGAAAAAAAGAGCGGAGGAAAACAAATTTTACTGCATTGTTCATCGAGGCATTCCCTAATAAAATAAAACCACAAGATAAAGAGATGTACAGCTTTTACAGAATAAACCACGTCACTTCATTTCACAGAATATTCTGTATAATTTACAAAATACTGTTTACAACCATGCAGTTTGATGTTAGAGAATTACAGATGTTCTTGGTTGGGATTGTGTCATGACTGGTAGAACGCCCCAGAAATGAAGTCCGGATTGGGGAAGTGCTGCATGAATCCAATCCACTGCTTCTCTTAGCCATCAGTAAAAACTAGGGGTGTAACGGTTCACAGGGATGTATTGAACCGTTTCGGTACGGCCTGTTCGGTTCAGTACACTTGCGTACCGTTTCGGTACAATTTTTAAATTAAATAATATAAATTTATTATTAGCGTGATATTAAGTGCAGCGGAACAATGTTCCTAGGCGAGTTTCCGCACGGACGCTATTGAGTGAGGCACAGTAGAGCTGCACGGGTAGCTGTGAGAAATGGCAACAGCGAAAGAGAAGCCAGAGCTTGAAAACCCTCCCACCTCACTACGGTCTCGTGTTTGGGAACACTTTGAATTCTCTGTTAAAATACATAACGGGGATAGACGAGTGGATAAATTTAAAGTTGTATGCCGACATTGTTCCACGGAGATCAGGCAGACAACACATCTAACATTTTCTACTGCTGGAGATATTGTCACTGCAACCAGATCTGTGCTCTCTTCAGAGAATGTGGATAGGTAATCTATCCTAACTAGTTGCAGTATTTCATTTTTTATTTAAAAAAAAATGTTTTTTTCTTTATAAAGAGTGCAATTTATTTAAAATATCACCCAAATGTGTCACTTTTATTTATTTTATGCAAAAATTCTATTGTGTATTGGCAGCTTTTCAAAATAAAGATTTTGTAAGTTCTTATTGTTTTGTACCAAAAATTAACCGAACCGAGCTCTCCAAGACACTGTACCGAACCGAATACGATTTTAGCGTACCGTTACACCCCTAGTAAAAACGCATTCATTTAACCATTAATGAAGCTTATAGACAGATTTCCCTTTTGTAATTCCCAATAACCTGCTTAACCAGTGAAGAAATCCAAAAGGTTAATCAAAATAAGCTGCAATTTTACAACTGACAGAATAGTAAAACTCCTGCTAATGAAGCCAAAATATATCTATCTTTTATCACCTAATCTGATTATATCTTCAAAGTTCTCTTTTTGTTAGTTCCATCAAACTTTAAACTGGCCTTCCCTTAGAGTTACTTTTTCATAAGAACACAGTTTGGCATACTTTTTAAAAATGCTAACAATTTTAGCATAAGTCTATGGCGTTTTACACTGAAATCATTAGCATCATGGCTAGCATTCTTTTTACTATGAAAAATCTCAACATCTTGACAAAAACAAATACTTTAGCTCAACTTTAGCTCATCATAAGAGTATCCCAATGAGGCACACCTCAAAAGATTATTGGGTTACAAACTAATATCGCCAGAAGAAAAGAATCTCAACGCAACAGCTCACTGACTACAACTGTTCAATCTGGGTTGTTACACAGGCAGATGAAACACGCAAAAGGGAACTTGAATTAAATCCGAGAACTGTTGAGCTTCTTAGTGTACTCTTAGTATTTTTATATTTACATAAGCACATTTTTAAAAATATAGGCTTGCCGAGTTGGCGATCCCTCAACACATTGTAAAGGGAAACACTGCATTTACGTTTATAGAATATTAAGCTTCTGTTCCAATGTAAAACATAGTTCAGAATATAATGCACACAACTAGTGCTGGGCGATATGGAAAAATCATATATCACGATATGAATTATTTTATATCACGATAACGATATATATCACGATATACCACAATAAAGTACGTTTTGAGTTATTCTCTGAAAAGTTTGACAAAAATATCATTGCATACTTTTTTTTGCAACTTTATTTTGAAGTGACATTTAACTGAACAGATGTGGTGGAGGTAGAGCTACAGTAGCCTTCACATTTTTTTAACCACATCATAGTTATTTAAATAGTATTATAAAAATAAACTATTAAAAAAAACATGAACCACACTGCAAACATCCTTCTCTACTTGGGCCCG